>PVLC010000973.1:22586-37860 GCA_004027655.1 Graphiurus murinus | reverse complement strand
ATCCCTATTGGAAAGTTAAACTAAACCAAATGGAAAATCAAAACAATGGTCGAAGAAAATACTAGAAATATTCATTTAAATTGTTCTAGCTGCAAAATTCCCATACCCCTACCTTCTTCAACATTGTTTATTCCTTTACAAATGTAATCACAAAAATTAAGGAAAAGCCATCACCAAAGCCCAGCGATAACTCTAGGGCTGATTTACAACCTACACAGCTGCGTTTCCATATTCTGCCACGCTGTGTGTATTTCTAATATAGTTACAAGAAATTCCAAGTTGTCATTGGCAACATCCCAGAATCTTTTTCAAATAAAGCAAAAGTAAATAGCACAAAAACTTCAGAATTGAAAAAAAAAAAAATCCTTTGGCACTACAGAGCAAATTCCATTATAGAGGGATTCACATTTCCAAATTGTTCAAATAGATTAAAACCCCAGTCTGCATTCATTTTACATTTCACATTCTGCGATAGCTACAAGCAGAAATCGCAGAGAATTGAGTAAAGTACACTGCAATAATAATGAGCAAATTCACCTCCACAAATCGTAACATGCAAGCAATTGGAAATCAAAATTCCTAATGAGAATATTTCTAATGAGATTTAAATTCCTGTTCCAAAATAATTATTCATAGAGATACTCCTTCACCTACATTTTTTTTTTCTCATGAGCTGTTCCTTCCTCAAGCTCACTCAGCACCTTAAGGGCAGGAAATTCCCACAGAGGCTTCCTATTAATCACATATTTGGGGAGTTGTATCTCTGTGCCATCTAGTAATAAAAATGAAAAAAGGGGGAAAGAACTAAACAGCACAGGGTATTTAAAACAGCTATAATGTATAATGGCATGTGTTTAATGAACTTCATTAAAAAGCAGAGTTTGGGACTATATCAGGTCTATATCTCCTGAAGAGAAATTTATCATATACTGTTAATTATTGAGGGGGTGGGGATTTAACTACCTATCAGCCATCTTTGAACTAATGTTAAAACACCAAGTGCCCAATCATTATTGTATGCATGCATGCAAACACACACTTAAAATTCAAAATAAGCTAAATTTCAAATAAAGTGTTAGCCTTTAAACAGAACATATCCCTCCCTGATTCACATCATTAGGAGGCATTTTATTCATATGCAAATAAAAAAATTCATCCATTAATTCATTCATCCCACAACAAACATTTACGATGAGGGACACATGTAAATAAGACTCAACTATAATCCTCAAGGAATTGACAGTCAAGATGGGAGACAAACATAAAAAAAAACGTTAAGGGTTAGGGTTAAGACAAGGTGCTATAAATTCCTGACAAAGGAAGGGGGATCTGGATGGAGAGAACTTGAACTCAAACACAAAAGGTAAGACAGCCTGACTGGGGCACCATCTGATCTAAAAGTATACTACACTAGCTGGGCGCCATGGTGCACATCTGTAATCCCTGAACTTGGGAGGCTGAAATAGAAGGATGACAAATTCGAGGTTAGCCTCAGCAACTTAGCAAGATGCTGTTTCAAATATATTTTTAAAGGGGGTTGGGGGTGTAGCTCAGTGGTAGAGTGCCCCTGGGTTTAATCCCCAGTACCATAAAAAACAAAAGTGCACCACACTATATAAAAAAAAACATTATGTAAAATTCAAGTAAGTGACTTCCACTTCCAACCAAGATGAAGGAACGGAGACCAAATCTCCTTTCCCACCAAAGAAACCATCAAAATAACTGACAAAACAGACACAAGAACAGCTTCAAAGATACTGGATATTAGGTGACAACACATGGTGATCCCCAAGAGACAGAAACAAATGAGGTATGCCTCCACCTTGGAAGAGTTTCCAGGCTATGGTGTGAGAAAGGGGAGCTCAGCAGACAGAGAGGAGGGAACAAGGAGACCAAGGCTGTTAGAATGCGCAGGGCAGAGCAGGGTAGAGGAGACAGCTGCGCAGAGATCACACTCCAGAGATCTGCGGTGGGTCCCCTTCCAGAAGTCAGCGGAATACTGATCATCACATTAGTATGAGGGAATGACTGGAGGCTGCAAAGAGAATCACCCAAAAGGATTCGCAGTAACCGTGCCTGGGACTCCCACAACCCCAGCAACCACATCTGTTGCTACGGGCTGCTGGATACAGGTACCATCACTCTAAGCAAAAGGGTAGCAAATCAAATACAACGAGAAGTTTTTTAAATGGCCAAGTGATATTTATCCCCACTTGCAGAAAGAGATTGGTTCCAAAATTCACAAAGAAATGCAAAGGACTCAGACCAGCAAAAAAAAAAAAAAAAAAAAAAAAAAAAAAAAAAAAAAAAAAAAAAAAAAAAAAAAAAAAAAAAAAAAAAAAAAAAAAAAAAAAAAAAAAAAAAAAAAAAAAAAAAAAAAAAAAAAAACTTTAAAAAAGAAGCTAGTAGTATTGTATTGTATATTGGAAATTTGCTAAGAGAATAGATGTTAGAAGCTCTTATCCATCCCCATATTCACACCCAGGAACTGAGCATAGCATAGTATTGTATTTGTGTAAAACTCTAGAAAGATGCAAACTATAGTGACAGAAGGCAGATCCGTGGTTGCCTAGAGAAAGATGGGTACAGGTGACTGGAGGCTGGACCACAAGGAAGCCCAGGAAACATGGGGTGACGGAGAGGCTCATGACCTTGACTGTGGTGATGGGTTTGCTGGTGCACACACGTCAGAACTGGTCAGGCTGCTCTCTTCAAACCAGTGCAGCTTATTGTGTGTCGATCATACCACAAGAAATCTGGGGTTTGGGTTTTGTTTTTGTGCTTTGTGGAACTGGGGATTGAACCCAGGGGCATTCTGCCTCTAAGTTGTACTCCCAGACATTTTATTTATTTATTTTTAAACAGAGTCTCCATAGGTTGCTAAGAGTCTCATTAACTTGCCGAGGCTGTCCTTGAACCTGCGATCCTCCTGTCTCAGCCTCCCAAGTACTGGGATTACAGGCGTGTGCCACCATGCCCAGCTAATAAAGCTGTTTCAAAAAAAATCCAAGTCAGTTAAAGCTGGCTTTTTAAAACAATTCAAGTAAATAATAAATAAATAGAGATTTCGGAACAAATTTGATGGGCATTAGCTCCATTTTATTTATAAGGAAATTCAGTTCCAGGCTGAGTATCCCTATTCTGAAAATGCAAAATCTGTAATGGTCCAAAATCTTAAACTTCAAAAGTGAAACCTAAAAGTTTCAGATTTTGAAATTTTGAATTTTAAATTAGGGATGCTTAACAAATAAAGTCTATGTAAATATTCTATCATTTATTTTGAAACAGAGTCTCACTAAGTTGCAGAGGCCCTTACTAAGTAGCTGAGGCTGGCCACGAACCTGCTATCCTCCTGTCTCAGTCTCCCACATACAGGGATTACAAGTGTGCACCACCACGCCCAGCTCTACATAAATATTCTAAAATCCAGTAGGATAGTGGAAGGGAAATGGAGAGAGGAAAAAAGAAGAACTGATACAAGAAACCGTTCAAATAATGCTAGGTCCAGATACAGAGGGATCACTACCAAACCTCCTGATATTGAAGGGAAGGGTGTGTAGCAGGATGAAATCTGAAGAGAAACACACCAGGACCTATGGGCAGATATATTTGTATCACTTTGTTTCTCACTATGATGTATAATTACAATGTACCAGTAAAAGTATTAAAAATAATTTTTGTGTGTGTGTGGTACTGGGGATGGAATCCAGGGGCATTCTACCTCCGAGCTACACCCCCAACCCTATTTTATTCTTTATTTTGAAACAAGGTCTCACTAAGTTGTGGAGGGCATCACAAGTTGCTGAGGTTGGCCACAAACCTGCAGATCCTCCTGTCTCAGCCTCCAGGATTACAAGCGTGCACCACCACACCCAGCTAAAAAATTTTTTTAAAAAATTAAAAAATCCCAAATCTTGCCAGGTATAGTGACACATGCCTTTAATCCCAATACTTGGGAACTGAGACAGGAGGATTGCAGGTTTGAAGCCAGCCTCAGCAACTTAGTGAGACCCTATTTCCAAGTAAAAGGTAGCTCAGAGGTTAAAATGCCCCTGCTTTTATCCCTAGCATCATAAAAAACAATAATAAATCCAAATCTGAAACACTTTTGGTTTCAAACATTTTGGATAAGGTATACTCCCCCTGAACTTGCCTAAGAACTGGTAGTCATGGATCCACAGAGACGCTCCCTTCAGCTCTAGACGGCTGTTCTGCACTGAGCACCAGCATCCACTTGCAAAAGAGAAATTGAGAAATGTGTATGTGACATTTTATGAAGTCAGTACAACTCTGCAAAGGACAAGTCCTCAGAAGGACATCCAGCAAGCGCCTCTCTGAATAGCTATTTATCGCATGGTACATGATTCCATTTACAGATTTACAGAGGGCCCCACGTAGGTGAGGAAAAAAAAAAAAAAGATCAACTTTTCAACTTTCACTGACATCCCTGTATTGGGGGAGGGGGATGTCACATCTAGTCAAGGAGGTTTGAGGGTCATTCTGCAAACAGTCACACACTCTGTATCCCCAGCCCTGTGAATCTCTGGATCTAACTAGATCTGGACTCCCCAATTCTTGGTGCACTTTTGCATCTAAAGAAATTAAACAGATTTAATGCTGACATTAACATGATGCAAAGTAAATATCCTTTGGAACACAGTTTTAAGGGTCAAAACTAAAACACCTGGCTCTTCAGACTCCAAGCCTAGTGCTCCCTCTAGAAGTTCAAGTGCCAGCCCTGCTCTTTCCAGTCCCTGGGAAAACAGCCTTTGGGTTAGGCGTCTCTGTTATCTGGAGCTTTGGTCCACCAATGTAAAGCGCATTATTTTTAAACCTTTTCTTGTTTTAAATATTCATCTTCTTGAAGTAGGTCATGCTTTTCTGAGTCTCGGCTTCTCTTTGAACTGATTCCCTGTTTTTCCCTATCTCCCCTAATAGGAACGTGCAATGCATTCAAAGTATGAAATCCAATTCCCGTTAATTTTATTGATTCCTTTCAGAGGCTCCTCATTTCTTATGCAAATTCATGTTTATTTCCAAAAGAGAAAACAAAACAGGCTTTTTGGAGAGGATGCCTTCAAAATCCGCAAAGAGCCACCACAATTTTATTCAATTATAAATGAGCTATACAATATTTAAATCACTCGCTGGAAATAAGACAGGCTTTAATCCATTTTAGAGCACAGCAAACATCTTTAGATAATTTAATGTCTTCTTTAAAAGTGAATGAATGACTGGAAGGATGATAAAATAAGTATTTTGTCACATGTGCATATTCACACCACATTACCTAATTGTTTAAAAATCTGTTTGCCCTGTGGTCCCTCCCCCTCATTGAGTTTCAGGAAGAAAAGAACACAGTTGCAAGCCTCCCCTAAGTGTGCTTTCTCAGTGTTTCCTTTCTTTGAAAAAAAAATTTTCTCTTTGAGAAGGAGGATGAGTACGTATGTCCCTTTTGTATGTCTGCATACTTTACCACCACATCAGGAACTAGACAGTCAGACACAGGCAGAACTGTCCCCCAAAGTTGGGTCTAAATGGTCTGGGACCTGTTCATCTTTTCTCTGATCTCTAAAGTGTTCTATTTCTATTTCTAGATCCACTGTTTCCAGCTTTCTCCCTACCAATAGCCAATGGTCTCTACAATCCCTTCTGATTCCTATAAAACAGCTACTAAAAAGAATTAGGAGCAATGGATTCTCTGTGCAAAGATGAGATTCTAAAATGTGCTGAGTGCCATAAACGAATTGATCCCAGCCCCACTGAAGGTAATCATGGCATCCCTTTTTGCTCTACATCAATTCTTTAGGCTTGTCACCAAAAAAGATCACTTACTTTCTGACCTCTTTCTAACAGGCGTGTAGAACTGGTGTTTCTGAAAGAAGTCATTCCCTCCAAAATCATTAATAATTCAACTTTTCAGTGGCAGCGCATTCTCTCCTTATCATAAATAAATATCAAGAAATTACCTTCTCATCTCCCACAGGATTCCTTTTTTTTGGTACTGGGGAGAGATAGGAAGAGATCCCACAGGATTCTTAACTAGAAGAAATATTTCCAATATTAGCTCATGCCAAAAGAAATATAACTCCGAAGCCCAAAGCCCCTGTTTGGAGAATGGCTGGGGAGAAGGAGGTCTGAAAGGCTGGTCAGTTTCATTTTTCAAATCTGTTTCCTCCTTCTATAATTTGTTTTCTCCTTCTATCAGTTACCAAGAACCTTTCACCAATGATCAGCCATCAAGAACATTGTATTGACAGCGTCTTTCTTATTCTGTCTTCAACAACCTTGCTGACAGAGCTTCTCAACTCCCTTCCCTTCCTCTTCTTGGTCTGAGTCCAAATCTGGAATTATACATATAACTTTCTATGCAGCATCTCCTCATGTTTTTTTTTTATAAGAACCTCAAATTCAGCTGGGCCTGGTGGCGTACACCTTTAATCCTAATACTCAGGAGGCTGAGACAGGAGGATCTCAGGTTTGAAGCTAGCCTCAGAAACTTAGCAAGACCCTGTTTCCAAATAAAAAATAAAATAGAGCTGGAGGCACAGCTTGGAGGTAGGATACCTCTGGGTTCAATCCTCAGCACCACACACACACACACACACACACACACACACACACACACACACACACAACCTCAAATTCAATGTGTCAAAAGTTGGATGTTCCATTTCCTCCCAAACCTGCTCCCCTAAGAGCCATCGCACCTCAGTGAATAGTGAATGACAACTCCATTCTTCCAGTTGATCAGATGAAATCCTGGCCATCATTCTTAGCTGCTCCCTTTCTCATCAGCGCATCTTAAAAACATGTTCCGAACCAGGCGCTGGCACACACTTGTAATACCAGCACTTGGGAGGCTGAGATAGGTGGATTATGGGTTCAAGGCTAGCCTCCACAACATAGCAAGGCTCTCAGCAACTTAGTGAGACCTTATTTCCAAAATAATGATAATAATAATAATAATAATAATAATAATAATAATAATAATGGCTGAGGATGTATCTCAGAGGTAGAATGCCCCTGGGTTCAATCTCAGTACTTAAGAGACTGTGACAGGAGAATCACAGATTTGAAGTCAGCCTCAGTAATATAAGTGAGGCTCTCAGCAACTTAGCAAGACTTTGTTTCAAATCAAAAAATAAAAAGGGCTGGGGATATAGCATGGAAGTAGAATGCCCCTGGGTTCAATCCCTAGTACCAAAAAGCAAACAAACAAACATTCAGGATTTGACTAATTCTCACCACCTCCACTGCCACCGAACACAGCCAGACCACCCTTTCCATCTTCCTTGGCCTGGATGTGTAGCCTCCCGACTGCCTCCACCCTTGTCCCTACAATATGTTCAGGGTGATTCTTTTGTATCAAATGAATCGGAGCAAACTGGAAAACATTATGTTAAGTGAGATTAGTCAGTCACAAAGAGTTAAGAAGCATATGTTCTCCCTAATATGTGGATGCTAGGAGAAGATGGGGCATAGGAGGGTCTCCAGATGAAAAGGAGAGATCCTCGATAAGCAACAAAGTTGATTTAATTGTAGTGGACGCAGGGGGCAGAGGGACGCCCTAAAGCACATGATGTACTTACACAATCATATCAAGGTCACTCACCGAAGCGAACCTGAGGGGGAGGGAAGGGGTGGGGATTGGGGTGGGAATTGGGTAAGGGGTCAAATGAGAATTGTGTGCAAATATGTTGTTAACAACTCGTACCTAACAAAGATGTATGCTATATTGCACGAATTACTACAATAAAAAATTTAAAAAAAAAAAATGAATCGGAGCATGTCATTCCCTGGAGCTCAAGCTCCCCAAACGTTCCCTGCATCACTTAGGTCAAAGCCTTGGAGTATCAGTGCGAGTAATGCCCTCTGCAGAAGGCTTCTGTGGCAGCTGGGACAGGTGAAATTCTCTCTCCTCTGTGCAACCACATCCTGCACAAGCTACAGTTGTACTTATAATGCCACAGCTGACTCACCTTGTCCTCCACTGAGCTGTGAGTATATAAAGGGCTTTTTCCCTCAAAGCACACAGCATATCATGGATGCTATTAAGTGTCCATGGAAAGGGTGTCCATCCACAGGAGGTGAATGCAGGCTGACTTCATAGGTGGCTTCATGCAATCACATGGGTCCTATGTTTACAAGAGTCAAGTGCTTGGTTTAATGCTCCACTTTTACCATCTTGAAACTGTTAGTCATTGCTGAACAAGGGGCCCTGTATTTTTAGTTTTCATTGGGCCCTGCAAATTATGGATGGTAGGAGGAAGGGAGGGAAGCAAAGAGGGAGGGATAAAGGAAGGAAGGGATAGATGGAAAGATGGATGGATGGATACACATATAGAAAGATTGGACCTACACACTGTAATACTAAATGTCAGAATACAATATAATGGCATGGTGTTCAGGGGAAAGAGTCTGTCAAAAGAATTCTATAGTTAGTCAAAATGTATATGTATAAAGGAAAGGAAAAATATAAAACAAAATCTCTGAAATCTATCATTTATGTGTCTTCCTTTCAGGAGAAGTACTGGTCTTTGATAGAGAACAGAACTAAGAATCCCAGTAAATGGAGGTTGTGAACAAAAAGAGGAATAGCAATAAGCATCTTTAGAAAGACAAGAAGGAAGAAGAGAAGGAAAATTATGAGGATTAATGTGATCACATGTTTAATAGAACATGGCAATTGTGCAAGTACAGATAAAACAGTAGAACAGGATCAACATCTCAGGAAAGTTATTCCCTGTGCATTTAACAATTGAGAGCATCATAAGCCGGGCGTGGTGGCACACGCTTGTAATCCTAGCATTCCGGAGGCTGAGACCGGAGGATCCCGGTTCGCGGCCAGCCTCAGCTACCTAGTGAGGCACTCTGAAACTTAGTGAGACCCGGTTTCAAAATAAAGAATAAAAAATAGGGCTGGGAGTGTAGCTCGGAGGTAGAACACCCCCGAGTTCAATCCCTAGTACCGAAAAAAAAAAAAAACAATTGAGAGCATCGTAAAGGAGAATCACAAACTAGTGAGAACTCAACCAGTGGGGATGAAACAACAAAAATAAGTGGACAAGATCAAGTTCAGAGCCTCAATTTCCAAAGATAAGAAAAGTCACATGCTAAAAATTCAACTGAATTGTTTTAATAAAACCAGGAAAAAATGGATCTGAATATTTTCTCAGACACTGAATGAATGAGAGAAAAATTTGTTGACTTAAATGTTCTATGAAAATGTAGAAGCTACCCATCCCATTCAAATACATTCTAAACATTAAAAGGTTAAGCAGGCCAGGCATAATAGCACATGCCTATAATCCCTGTATTTGGGAGGTTGAGACAGGAGGATCACAGGTTTGATGACAGACTCAGCAACAGAATTAGACTCTCAGTAACCTAGTGAAGCCCTGTTTCAAGACAAAAAAAAATTATAAAAGGGCTGGGGTATAGCTTGGAGGTAGGAGGAGGTAGAATGCCCCTGAGTCCAATCTCTAGTACCACAAAAAAAAAAAGTTAAGCAATGAGTTTGAAAAGCATATTCATAACAAACATTGAAGGGAAGAATCATTTCTTTACTAGATTAAAAATGCATGCAAATCAACAATTGAATTAATCATCAGATCAATTCTGCTTTTAACACATAAATCAGAACTTAAAATTTTGCACAAATGCAAATGCAAACAAATGACATTTGGAAAAATATTCAGTCTTACTACCAATCAAGAAAATGGAAGAAGATGTGATTGTAATCTATTAAATTAGCAGGATTTTTAAAATTCTAATGTCTATTCATTGTGGAAGAAAATAAGCAAACACAAAGACTTTATACATGCCTGGAGCAAATAGGAACCTAATGGAAAACAGTTTGACAAGACATATCAAAAGCCATTAAAAAGCCTGTACCTCTTGGCCTAATAATTCCACATGAGATTATTTCTCTCTGATATTGAACATTAAACTCTCTACCCAAAAATGTGCATCCTGACACTTCAAGAATTTGAAAGCAACCTCTGTATCTGCCTATAGCAAATTGGAAACATGTCTCATGGTAAAGCCACTAAATGAAAATAATAGAGAACAAGTTAATGTTTATAAGGCATTTAATAATATGGGGAAATATTTCCATAAAAATTTTAAGGGAGCATATTGAACACAAATGTTCATATGTGAGTATGATCTTAAAGATATAACGACATTTACAGAAAAAGCAAAATGCTGCTATTTTAGCTGTGCAGGAATATAACAATTTTTATTTTTGCATATCTCTTTTTCCCTGTTTCCCCAGTTTATCGCAATGAACATGCTAAATTAATACATGAGACACTCTCTTACTGACTCACCAGGCTGCCCGCCATCCTCCATCTCTGTTCAACCCAGCAACAGCAGATGCCCGGGGCATGCTGCTGGCTCCTGGCTCGTTAGGCACCCTCCATCCAGCGGGCCTGCCCAATTCTGCTCTCGCCAGTTGAGTTGTATACCTGCCAACGGTTCATTGTTTTTTCCCCCCTAAACCTCTTCATGCCAGCTGTGCTTGTTATTACAATTACGTAATTCTATTAAATTACATAAATTGATGACACTATGTGAGAAAAGGCAGAGAGGAATGGCTCCCATGAAAACCAAGTTGAATGCTTTGGAAAGACAAGAAAGAAGGAAGAGTGGGGGAGGAGAAAGAAAAGAAAGAACCGGTAGAAAAAGGGAGGTATACAATTAGATGTGGGCCAGACATCCTGTAAAAGATTTAGAAGTATTTAGGAAATAGAACAGGTGTCTGCATACAACACTGTAACTTTGCTTTCTGAAAGTCTGCGGGTCCAGGTCCAGTGGCCTGGCATGTCAGCCTCCTAAAGGAAGGGCAACGCTGTGCTAAAGGATGAGAAGCATTTTAAGAGATTTAGAACACAATCCAGGCTGAAGGAACAGCAGGCATAGGGGAGTGAAAGGCAGGATGCACTGTTTGGGGAAGAAAGAGAACACAGGTAGCACTATGTAGTGCAGACTAGAAAGGGATGGATATAATCATGGAGTCAGTACCACGTCCTGGGTGGGACAGAAGGGGCTGCAGGAAGAGGCAGCAGGAGGGAGGAGTGGGAGTCCATGGGAGTCAGCAATGGATAACACTCACTATGTGTGGGAAGACAGGCCGAAAGCATTGGCTTGTCAGTCCAGAAGATCAGTTCCACAATAAACTGAGGCAGGAAACACCAAAGGAGAAGCAGGCTTTATGTTAAAAAAAATATGAAAATTGTCCTCACAGCAAGCAGAATGAAATATACTCACCTAGATCCATTTTACCCAACAAGGGGACACCCAGGATGAAGTGAGATGACAACTGGGAGAGGGTAGAAGGGCCGGCGACACTACAAGGCTCCCAGAAGGCACCATAAACCCCAAAGGGCAGTGACAGTTTCCTCAGCTGCAAAACCACGAGCTGCAGAAACACCTGCTGACCAAGAGTCTACCAGACTACCAGGGGGCTGAGACGGAGCTCAGTGCAAAGTGCTAGCCGTGCAAGTGCAATGCACTGGGGTTAATCCCCAGTTCCAAAAAGAAGAGGCAAAATATAGATAGATAGATAGATAGATAGATAGATAGATAGATAGATAGATAGATAGATGATAGATAGATAGACAGACAGACATTCGAAGAACAAATAAGCTAAGAACAAGGGAAAAGAAAAAAGAGTCTACTAGGAGTCGGAAACTGTTGAGACACTCTTCATGAATAAATGCATCTAACCTTCACAACTGCCTTAGGAAAACTTGGTAATTCTACAGATGCAGATATTGAAACTGGAGGTGATGTCAGCCTAGAAATCAAAGAAATCATTCTCAGGTATGAAGACTTTAAAGCTTTGCCATGAAACTGGGCATGGTGGCGTAGACCTGTAATCCTACTACTTGAGAGGCTGAGACAGGGGGAGTGCAGGTTTGAGGACAGCCTCAGCAACTTAGCAAGGCCCTCAGCAACCTAGCGAGACCCTGTTTCAAAATAAAATAGGCCCAGCTGGGCTTGGTGTCGGATGCCTGTAATCCCAGTACTTGGGAGGCTGATACCGGAGGAGTGTAGGTTCAAGGACAGCCTCAGGAGCACAGTGAGCCTCTCAGCAACCTAGTGAGACCCTGCCAAGCAAAAAATAAAAAGGGCTGGGGGTGCAGCTCAAAGGTAGAATTATCCATGGCTCCAATCCCCAGCACTCAAAAACAAAAACAAAACAAAACAAACAATCAAGAAAACACAGGTTTGCCATGAGAAGATGACTAGAAAGGAGAGTGGAGGCCCTTGTCCATGGGGGAGGCCTGAAACTGGAGTTAGTGCTGAACCCCCCACGTGCTACGCTCCATCCCTCATGCCCTGCCGGGTGGCCACATTCTACATCTGTCCTTCTGTGTTTGATGGGCTGGTGCCTCTTCAGCATAGCTACTCTTGTGCTTTGGGGTCATTATTAAGTAAAGAAGGGTCACTTGAACCAAGCACTGCAACACCACACAGTCCACTGGAAGACCTGGGAAGGCGACTGCGTGACCCACGGGCAGGCGATGCGTGGATGAGTCACATCCCAGGCAGGAAGGAGCGGGAAAACATGAGATGTCACCACACTGCTCAGAATCGCCCACCATTTAAAACTTGCAAGTTGCTTATTTTTGAAGTGTGTGTGTGTGTGTGTGTGTGTGTGTGTGTGTGTGTGTTACTAGAGATTGAACTCAGGAGCATTCTATCTCTGAGCTATGTCTCCAGCCTTACTTTATTTTTTATTTTGAAATAGGGTAAAAGTATGTGCCACCATACCCAGCTATTTCTGGAATTTTCTACTTCATACTTTTGGAGCTCAATTGATTGTGGGTAACTGAAATCACAGAAAGCAAAATCATGGGTGGGGGTGGCTGCTGTTCTTCAAAACACAGGTATCAACCATCTCAGAGGCTCATTTGAATCATCCACTGAGCTTTTGGGGAAAGAAAGTAAGATCCCTAAGTCAAGACCCATTCAAGAGGTTGAGTGCCTCTTACCTGAAATGCTTAGGATCAGGAGTATTTTGGAATACTTGCACAGAATTTATCAGTTGAGCATACCTAATCCAAAAGTCCAAACTCCAAAATGCCAATAACTCAAAATGTTTCAGATTCCAGAGCACCTCTTGTTTCAGATTTTCAGATTAAAGATGTTCAACCTGTATCTACAAAAGGCAAATCTCTAGGTTGAGGGATCTGGGAATTCATACTTTTTTTTACCAGTTCCCCAAGTAGCAGGAGGGGAAGCACTGCTCTATTGTGTTTTTTTGCTTGTTTGTTTATCTGTTTGTGTGCTGGGGAT
Source organism: Graphiurus murinus (assembly GCA_004027655.1). Classification (NCBI taxonomy): domain Eukaryota; kingdom Metazoa; phylum Chordata; class Mammalia; order Rodentia; family Gliridae; genus Graphiurus; species Graphiurus murinus. The sequence continues at coordinate 24,552 of PVLC010000973.1, read as the reverse complement.
CAAACCCAGGAGCATTCTACCTCTGAGCTACACCCACATGCCCCTTTTAATTTTTATTATGAAACAGAGTCTTACTAAGTTACTGAGGGTCTTGTTTGGTGGCTGAGTCTGGTCTCAAAACTGTGATCTTCCTGTCTCAGCCTCCCAAGTACTGGGATTACAGGCATATGCCACCATGCCCAGCTCCCCTAATCTTTAATAAATTCTAAAGCTACAAGAAGAGAGAGAAGGAGGAAAGGAAGGGGGGGAAGGAGTGTGTGTGTGTGTGTGTGTGTGTGTGTGTGTGTCCTAGAATGAACCAAGAAATGTTGTCACTCCTTGTTTCAGTCGGCTTTTTCATTGTGACTGTAACCAAAATACCAGACAAGCACAACTGAGAGGAAGAAAGGTTTATGTTAAGGCTCATGATTTCAGAGGTCAGTCCATGGTCAGCCCACCACTCCAAGGCAGGAACCACTGCAGCAGGTCTGTAGGGCATGAAAATCCTCCCTCAGCTCAGAGGGAGGCAGAGTGAAAGAGGAAGAGACCAAGGAGATACACAGTGCCTGGCCGTGCCCCCTGGGGTTCCACCCCTCCAGCCATAGCCTACCTCTGAACCTGGCTGCACTGCCCACACATGAGGTTCTAGGGGTACATTTTAAATCCAAACCTTAACACTCCTGGAAAACTGAGGGATATCGATTTATTTCTTTCCTCTGTTACAAGAAGACAATTTACACAAGCCTCCTACTCTCCACTCTACCTACTTAGAATAAAGGAAATCTGAAGTGTGTATTTAAATGTCCCGAGGATAAGACGCTCTGTAGGTTTACAGTATTGGCCATTTCTAGAAACGCCAAGTTCTCCAGGTTCTATAAACAGTAGAAGATCGCATGTCCTCTGTAGAAAACAGGATCTGTCATATGTGTTCTAGTCTCTCCTGAAAAGACCCAAAACAGCAAGATGTACACAACTTGGGTAGCAGGATCCCTGAGACTGGGCATGACTAAAGTTCCATGTTGGCCAAGTGACGCCCATTGGGAGGGAGCCATCCCATAATCGCCATCTTTCCTTCTCCCCCATAAATATGGCAGCCCTGCACAGTGGCCCAGCCTGACTGCCAGAGACTTGGTTGAAAGGCACCTGGAATTCTTGGCCAACCTCACCCCGGCTGCAATAGTCAGCTGTTGTTCACAGTCCACTGGTGGTGGGTACATCCAAGGCCCACCCAAAACATTCATTACCCACTTTTATCTCCATATAAAGTCTTTAGCACGGTGCCTGGTACATTAAGCAAATGCTCAATAAAAGGTAGCTGTTTTGATATTTATTACTGCTAGCATGGTTATCACCATCATCGGGAATCTTCTATTTCTTATGCTTAGGAGGGAAAAAAGAAAAACACCTTCTTAAGCATAAGGACACTGCCCTAGTGTTCCAATGATTTATTGCTGTATAAAAAGTTAGTGGCTTAAAACAACAACTACATTTATTTTGCTCATGAATTTGCAATTTAGACAAGGCATGGGGCGGGAGACAGCTCTTCTCTGGTCCATGTGGTATCAGCGGGAGAGGCTGGAAGGCTGGGAGTCATCTGAAACTCATTCACTCAATAGTCTGCTGCCTGCTCTGAGCAGACAGAATCCACTGGGAGCCAAAACAGCCAGGCATCTCTGTCTCTCTCCACATGGTCTCTCCAGCATGGCTTCCCCAGAGCCCAAGGTCTTCTACAGCAGCTCCAGGCTTCAAGATGCACATCTCCAGAGAGAGCACAGGGCAGAAGTTCTATTGCCTTTTTTGATCCAGTCTCAAAAGTTATGAAACATCATTTCCACCAAATTCTATTCACTAGAAGCAAGTCACTAAGGCCAGCACATAATCAATAGGACAGGGATTAAACTCCACCTTTTGATCAGGAGAATGTTGAAGTATTTACAGAAATGCATGTGTGTGCGGGGGGGGGGGGGGGGGGGGGGGGGGGGGAAAT
>PVLC010000973.1:0-22486 GCA_004027655.1 Graphiurus murinus | reverse complement strand
CGGATTATAAGCATGTGACACCAGCTGCAGATATGCTTTTAAATCATCACATCTAGAAAAATCATTCCCCATTCCTTTAAATCCAACTTTTCTATGCTTCCAAAAGATTCAATCTGACTAAGCCTGATCAGTTGTCATTTAGAAAATGTATTCCTTGTATCATCAAAACTATCTTTCTAATCAGAGTTATAGACACTGATTCGGTCTTATCTAGATTTTACAGAGGAGAAAACTGAGTCACAGAGGGACTAAATGTCTTGTTCCACAGTAATGACTGCCACCTCTAAAATATTAACCATACCATTCATCATTCTTCTACTTACAGGCACTCTCCAAGATATTCTCCAAATTTCACCTTGCACAGTCTTTAGCATATTTATAGAAGAAGCTACTATTTTCCAGACAGGTAAACAGGGGCTCATCAACGTTGTGGGACATACCAAAAGACCAAGATTTCACTTGGCTATGTTGACCAGCCAAAAGGAAGTTTAAGATTCTACTATAGTTTGGATATTGAATGTCCCCCAAAGGCTATGTGTTGAAGGCTTGGTCCCCAGCCTGTGGCACTTCTGGAGGTGGTGGAATCTGTGGCTTGGTGGAGGGAAGGAACTCAGGATGTTCCCTTGAAGAGGATATCAGGCCCCTTCCTTCCTCTTTTTTGCATCTCAGCTGCCATGCAATGAGCAGCTCAATTGGCCATGTTTCCCACCATGATGTGCTGCCATAGGCCAACTGACCATGGATGGACTGAAACTCCAAAACTGTGAGCCAAAATAAAACTTTCCTCTTTTTAAGTTGACTATCTCAGGTATTTTATTAATGCAAAATTAATACAGATTCCATCTAACTAGCCCCTGCTTTGTCCACTGTATGAAACCCCCTGAAGTGAAATGGCTAGGGAGGTAGCTGACAAGGCTCAGGTAACATCATTTCTGACTCTTGTCTGGAACTCAATGCTATCGAATTTCCTCTCCTAAAGACTGGGCTTTCAAGAGAATCATCCCTGAGAGGTACCGTGAACTCACTCTAATGAAAACGTGGACCATTATCACTAATCCTTTCTTGTGGAGAAGGACAGAGCCGGGTCCCCTAGTGCTCTAGAAGGAGCTGGAGAAACAAGTAATAATGCTCAGGGATGGGGGTAAGGGGACCACAAGCATTCACTAGTTACAGTTTTCCATCTGAGATTTGCCTAAGGAGGATGAAGATGAAGAATGTGGAACAAGGTATTCCTCCCCAAGGGCCTACATATACAAGCTTCTGAGGAGCTGTAAAAGAAAAAGTTTAATTCAAACCACCCATTATAACCACTGTTTAGCTTTTGTTTTCTCCCCAAATAGCTTTGTGCAAGTAAACACAGCCCAAGGGTTCTTATATCTGCCTGAATGTTCACCTTCGGCTAATAAAGGAAAGGAAAAAAACTCTTGAAGAGGTATTTCATGAGATTTGTGTATTTTAATAGTAATTTCAGCCCCTTTCTTCAAGTCTCCTGGAATCGGTTCAATTACAGGAAGATGGGTAGGCAGGAAAAGAAATTGAAGTGGATTTTAGAACAACTTGGCAAATTAGCAAAGTTTTTAACATCATTAAAGAGCTCTTAAATATTCTTCGCCAAACTCCATTTTTATATTGTGAATGCATTTCAGTAATTGCTCTAAAGGAAAATTGTGGGACTTTGGCACAAACATAAATGTTTGCATGATTTAAAATGCAGTGGCAGCAAGGACCATGATTTTTTTAATTGCTAATTCTTAAACTAACCTTTTTGGTTTGTCTCATCTTGAAAAATGCCAATTCCTACCAGCAGACAACTATAATGAAGACAATGCATATATTATTTAGTTGTTTATAATTGCAAACAACTTAGCTATATTTCAATACTTATCCCTCGGCTCCAACAAGGAGCATAAGTAGGGGATGATTATAATCATTCCATCATTCTGTAAATAGAACACTGGGACAGTTAAAAACAAGACTATTTTCTTAAAGCTAGCAGCAGATTAAACACAGAAGCTGGCCTAGAAATAGGCTACAAATAGGTGGCTTTTAATCCAAGCACCTGACACCACCCCACTTACTGTTTAAGATCAATCAGTATTTGATGATCATATTAATCAAAGACAAAGATGGAGAGTAGATAGACTAGCTTGTTGGTTGGGGGGACTAGTGCTTATTCCTATCTAATTGAATTGGTCAGTATAAGAGACATTAGCTGCTGCAACAGATTCAGCTCCAAAATCTTAATGGCTTAACATAATGGTTCACTATGCAGAGACAGAAAGAGGTATCTAGGAAGGGTAGTGTTCTGCTCCACATGGTCATTCAGGAATTGAGGATTCTTCCATCTTGTAGGCCACCCAGAGGAGGTCTCCAAGACAATCACTGAAGAGCAAAGAGAGAAGGCATAGAGGATCCCACAGGAGGTTCTGTGGTACAAGGATGCAGCCCTGGCAGTGGTAAACATCACTTCCACATCACTTCCACCCACCTCCCATGGCACAGAACTCAGTCACCTAACTGCAGGAACAGTGAAAGACCAGCTCCATGCCCCAAAGGAAAAGATAAGTCCTTGGTGAACATAGCTTTGTCTCTGCCATCCCAACTAGAGACAAAACAAGAGTAGTTCTGGGTGGCCTGAGCCCAGGCTCCCTGATCTGGTCTAAAAGATGTCATAGAAACAAACATTTTAAAAAAGCATGCTCATGTGCCCTGTCTTCTAGGAATGCCAAAGTGAAATTCTACACTGTATATTCAAACCCACAGGTCTGTGGCAAAAATCAGGATGGAGAACAGATAGTGAAAGGACGTACCTTTTGGTGACAAGGGAGTCGGGGCAGTTACCTATACTGGCTTCTCCATAGCAGACACCTGTGTGATAACATGGAAACTCTGAACCCTGCTCCCCAACACACACACACACACACACACACACACACACACACACACACACACACACACACTTCCAGGGCCTTGGCCCTCATCTGGATGAAGTGGCTCCCAGGCAAGGTGTGGTTTCCCCTATAAAATAACTGTTACAAGATTACACTAGATTTTGCTCAACTGAAGCCACAGTGCTGGGAATAAGATGGAAATGTGGCTGCAGGGTGGGCACAGGGCAGAAGGCAGGGAACAGGCTTGCCTGAGGCCTGCTGAGAGCCGCCCAAACCAAGAAGAAATTAACAATGTGCACTTGTCAGCACTCTTGTTTTGTTGTGCTAATTTCCCTGCAAATATAAGCAAAGCTTTTTAATTAACTTAATATCAATTTCACTTTTCTCACATTTCGCTCTAATTAGGGGCTGGATTTAAAGCTCACACAGCATAATTTAGAGTCCTAGAATTAACAGCTTTACAACTTTATACACTAGCAACTGCTAAACCTGAATGAAGAAAGGTTCCCTGACACCACCGGCCACTGGCAGCTCAGCCTGCGCTCACGCCCAGCCCACTTCCCTCTGCAGCTCCTGGAGCAGCTGCCAGGCCTCAGCACTCTATCTCAGACACAGGAGTCAGCGGGCCAACTTCACACAGAAGATCCAGAAAGGGGCAGCTGGTGAGTGTCTCCGCAACTTACTTACCTCTTTGAGTTTCTGCTTCCCCCTATGTAGAATGGGTATAATAGTGTAAGTAGGTTTGATGCTGAATTAAGTAATACAAACACAGGGAGGGAGCCGGGGGAAAGCTCTCCAAGTGCTGTGTACATGTAGGTCATCATCACTATGAGCTGCATTGTGATGTGAGACTATAATGCACCAATAAAAGTATAAAAATAAATAAATGTATACTAAAAAAACACTTGATTTTACATATTAGATACTCAATAAAAATAGCTATGTGTGGTAAGTTATGGTATACCTACGAATAGACAAATACTATATATTATATTTCATGAAATCTAAGATGGCTTCAATTATACGATGCACTTTTTACTCCTAGGGAAAAAAAAAACTGCTGCCAATTAAACTTTGATATACCATTGATTGTAACTTGAATCCTAATTTCAGAGATGCAAAAATGTGCGTCTATTGACAAAATAGTTATATGTGTTAGTTTCAAATTATTAGATATCTTTTTTTTTCTGTATTGAGGATTGAACCCAGCAGCATTCTACCTCCAAGCTACACCTCCAGTACTTTTTATTTTTCATTTTGAAACAGGGTCTTATGAAGTTGCTGAGGCTAGCCTCAAACCTGCAATTGCCCTATGCCCACCTCCTAAGAAGTAGAATTATAAGTATGTGCCACTGCGCCTGGCTTATAAAATATCTTTAAATCAAATCTAAGTTAACCAGAATGCCCAAGATCTTAAATATTCTAGGGAACTAAATTTCTAATTATCCAAGGGTCTTGGTTCATTTTAATATTCATTGAAGCTGGGAATGGTGGCACATGCCTATAATCCCAGGAACTTGGGAAGCTCAGGCAGAAGGATCACAAGTTCAAGGCCAACCCAGGCAACTTAGTAAGACCCTGTCTCAAAAAATAAATTATTAATATTATTATATTCATTTAAACATATTGGGAATGAAGAGGAATGTCATTTCTTCTCTCGTCTCCTCTTGTGCAACCACCATATGTAACTTCCTCTGAACAACAATTACTCTCTTGAAGCAAGGCTGGTCATGGGGTTATGCCCTGGCCAAAATGTAGAAGCCTTCCAGGAAGACTTCTAGGAAAGATTTTTTTTTCCTGATTAAATCATAGGAGCAGATGAGATCACTAGTTTACAGTACTCCCTACCTTGTACAAAGGTCCAATGACTAGAACTACAGCAACCATCTTGTAACCATGAAGAAAAGACTAATAGAGATATCCTAACATGAGGTATGACATCATGGTGCCAAACCAGTGCTAGCTACCACTGCTTCTGGACTTGTTAAGTGAGAACAGATTACTTGCCAAGAGGAATCAATTCCTAAACAACACAGAGAGGAATAAAGCCTCTTGCCTTCCAAACTACCGGGTCAGACCATGTCATCAATTCATTACGACACAAGGCAGAGATGAACAGGGCTAAAAGTGACCCCTGCAAAGTACCGTAAGAGCCCAGAAGAAAAAAATGATTAATTCTGACAAGGTGGTCAGGGAAGGTTTCAGGGAATAGCCAGCGTGTGAATTGGTCCTTGGAGAATGTGTGAGATTTTAATAAGAAGGGGGAAGGAAGTGTCCTTCAGAATCAGAGAGTTAAAGGACCCTGAAGTCATGCAGCTCATTTTATAAGTGCACAAAGTTTGCTCTTTAGAAAGTGAGTAAAACTAGAACGCTGGTCTCCTGACCCTGCAATCAAGCTCTTTCTAGTGGGGAGGGACGATACCTAACAATTCACCTATAAGCCCGAGGATAGTCCTGGGTAAACACTAATCACACAACTAGCCGCTGTCCGAGGCCTGGACGGAAGTTCTCCTGGAACCTTGCTCCCCGTTATCTGTCAGCAGGGTCCTGCGTTTGTGTCTGGCTGTGGCCGCCTGTGATTACAGCAGTGGTTCATTACTCATGCACGGCAGGCTGGGGCTCTGCAGTTACCAATGACAGGGTCTTATTAAAAGGGAAAACTTCTCTATCCGAGGCTAAGCTGGTTGTCATCCACAGGTCAGAGCGGTCTAAGGACCTGTGAGGAACGATCTCCAAGGGAGAGGGAGGCCGTCAAAACATGTGAGCTCTGCAGTGATTGCAAGTGCTATGGAAGACGGCAAGTGGAGGAGAGGGGAGTAGAGAGGGGCATGGGGCAGAGGGAAGACAGTGAAAGGAAGGAAGAGGAGGGAAGGAGGATGAGAGAGGAGTGGGGGAAGAGGGAGGAAGCATTTCTTCCTGTGGACTTCTTCCCAGAGCTGCACAGGCCACTGATGGAGCAGGGGCAAGGGGACCAATTCAGCTGCTCCTGTGTGGCTCTTGCCCATCTGCACCTCAGCCAAAGACCCCCCTGGAGAGCTGACTCCTCTGCACTCCCAAGTTCCACCCACGGGTCCCCTCAGTGGCTGCTGAGGGAGCCAGGTCCTCTGTGGCATGGCACCACCTGAATCCTCAAGGGTTCGAAGGCCCAGAGGCTGGCGGTGACCTCTCACAGCCCACCCACATGAACTCCAGGGTTGTAGCCACCACAGCCAGGCTTCTGGGAGGACGAGAGGAGACCGAGGCTGGTGTCTGATCACTCCTCCTACCTCTCTCCATCCCTCCATCCCTCCTCCTCTCAGGCTCCAGGACAGGCACCAGGAACAGAAAGAGAGGCCTGTGGTCAGGTGAGGGGCAGGCTGAGGACCCAGCTACGAGGAGGGAGCATGCGTGGTGCCACCAGGGGGCTGTCCCAGAGGGCTGGGCATGCCGAAAATGGAAGGATGGGACCCCCATAAACCAGGGAAAAGGGAGTGGTGGGCTGGGCCTCAGGGTGGTTTAAGGGCAGAGGAGCCCAAGCCCGAGGCAGAACTCAGGTTCTGATTCAGATTTCCCCAAGGGAACCGTGCCCGGTGCCAACAGGTGCATGGTGGCCAAGGAGGGAGGTGAGGCACCATGGGAATCACTCTGTGGCTTGGAGGGCAGAGGATTCTGCACTCAGAGGCCTGTCGGGGAAGTGGGGCCAGTACCCTGTGCATATACAGTCAGCCCTTCATACCGCAGGTCTGCGTCCAAGCAGCCGGCCTCCACAGAGTCAACCAACTACAGCTGGAAAATACTCAGAAAAAATACATCTGTAGTAAACAGGTACACAATACACGAGGTTCTTTCTTTCCTTCATTCCTTCCTTTCTTTCTTTTTTCTTTTCTTTCTTTCTGTGCTGGGGATAGGCGAGTGCTCTAATAGGTGAGTCCAGAGTTCTGTGGGTTTTTTTGTTTTTCTTCTTGTCATCATTCCCTAAATAATACAGTATAACAACTATTCACATAGCATTTATAGCAGATTAGGTACTATGAGCAATCTAGAGGTGACTTAAAGTACATTGAAGGATATATATATATATGTATATATGCATATGTACATATATATATATATATAAGCTCTATGCAAATATTACACCATTTTACTTAAGGACGTAGGCATCCTCGGATTTTGGTTTCTGTGCTTTGGTTTCCACCATGCCCCACAGTTACCAAGAGACCACTAGACCAGATTCTAACCCATCTGCCCCCATCCTCACAGGTGCTAACCTTAAGAAGACATCAGCTTAAGTCAACACAGTGGCCTGTCCTTTTTATGGCTTCCCACACCCACACAAGGAAGCTCAAAGTAGCCCAGGGTTCTAAGCCTGGCCCCACCCAGCCTCCACTCCCTCCCCAAACAAATCCCAGACATGGAAGAGCCCCTACCGCACCACCCCCTACATGGCCCCCATGCTCTTCTGCCTCCAGGCTGTTCCCCTTGCCAGGCATCCTCACGGCCCCCAGTCAGGGGTGGGTTTGCTTCCACATCTTCCCCTACCTGGCTCCTATTGTCAACACATCAAAACTTCCCAGGGCTCTTGTTTCAGTCCAACACTCGTTGCTTAAGCACCTACTGTGTGCCAGTTCAAGCTATTTCCATGTTTAGTCTAACATTCTTTAGAATGTACCAAATGTACACCTGATAAAACTACACAGGGATCTTTCCAACTAGACTGCAGAGACTAGGCAGGCAGGATGCCTGCACTTGGTATTTCTGCCATCTGGCCTACCTACCAGTAAAGAAGTGCTCACTAATAGATACAAATGACCAACATGTTCTGTAATGGGATTTGCCACCGAGCAGTCCCTGCTAATCTGCAGGGCATACAGTCCAAGACCCCCAGCGGATGTCTGAAGCCACACACGGTACCAAACCCCCACCCCATGCTATGGTTTGGATCTGGAATTTCCCCCAAAAGCCCATGTGATACAGGCTTGTTCCCAACCTGGCAATATTGGGAGATGGTGGAAACCTTTAAGAGAGTGGAAGGTCTTAGGTCATTGGGGGTATGGCCTCAAAGGGGATTGTGGGACCCTGGACACTTCCTCTCATTTGCTTCCCAGCCACCATGAGGTAAGCAGGCTTCCTCCTGCCATGCATTACCACCATAGTGCATGATGCCACCACCCAAAGCAATGGGCTAATCCACCATAGACTGAAATCTCCAAAACTGTGAGCCAAATAAACCATTTCCTCCTTCTAAGCTTATTTGCCTCAGACACTCGTTGCAGTAACAGAGAGCTGACTAACCGTTTGCAGGAAAATTGATGGACCTGGAGAACATTATGTTAAGTGAGACTAGCCAGTCACAAAAAGGTGAAGGGTCATATGTTTTCTCTCATATGCAGAAGCTAGGGAGTAATCAGGATACCAGAGGGACTTTAAATAATGGAGGAGAAACCCCAGTGGAAGGAGGGAGGGGGTCTAGGGAAGAGGGGAGATGGAGAATTCATGAAGGAAACACTTCCAATGACATTATGTCCGTATGTGAGAACATCAATGTCAATTTCAATATCCTGCATAGGGAAGGGAGGTGGGGAGGGAGCCCAGGGAAAGCCCACCAAGTGCCGTGTGCACGTATGTCACTATGACTGTGAACTACATTATGATGTGAGACTATAATGCACCAATAAAAGTATTTAAAAAAAAAAAAGAAAGATGACTAATGAACCCTATATACTGGATACTATTTTTTCCAAAACATATATCTATGATAAAACTTAATTTATAAATTAGACATAGTAAGAGATTAATAAAAACAGCTAACAACAGAATAGTTATTGAAATAGACTATAATAGATATTATATGAATGTGTTCCCTCCCTCCCCTCCAAAATCTTATTGTACCACTGACTGCCATTGGCTTTAAGTAATTGAAACAGCAAAAAACAAAACCATGGCTAAAGGGGACTATTGTACATTGACAGCCACTTCTCCTAGGCCTCAAAAGCCATTATTATAAGTCAGGAGAAGAGAGGAAAATGAGGAGAGAAAGAGGAAGGAAACAGTTCCACCTCAGACAAACCCATGGAAGAAGGGTCACAGCTTAGTTCAGAGAATCCAAGAAAGGACCCCCCCCCCATCTTACCCCTTTCAAGATTTACTTCAGATAGCAATGGCCACAGTGCACCCAGCATCACCACCTGTCCCTGCATTCACTCAGGAAACACTGGCTGAGCTCCTGCTTCCAGCCAAGGCAGCTCCAGGCCTCTGGGATCTGCCAGGAGCGAGCACATACAGTCTCTCCATTTAGGAAGCCGACATTCCCAAGGCTGCCGCAGGTTGAGCCCCACACTGTCCTCTGCATTTTGCATCTCAATTCATCCTGACATTCCACGACCCCGTTTTACAGTTGAAAAGTGAAGTGACTTGCCCAAAGTTGCAACATTAATAAGTGTCAGGACTGAAAATCAAACCCTGTCTGTCTTCACGCCCACGTCAACAACCTCTCTTCTCATATGTCCTTAAAGACTCATACACTGTCTAATCTCAGGCTGTCCCTTCATTTGACTCGGGCCTCACTGTGCCCACATCTCTTCTTCCCCATTGCCACTCTTAGCTCTAATAACTGAGCCATCTTCTCGTCCACAAAGGACACTCCCGATTTGGCAACAAGCAAAGGCCAGGGGGTTGGATTTCTTCAGCAGGAATGACACTGGCCGCCGCTCCCGCCACCTCTGGGCTGGGCAGGCAGCAGTTGCCCCTGCTGGCAAGGTGCCTGTCACACAGACTGGCCCACACAGATGTGCCTGAATCTGAGGGCTGCCCAACAATGGGACTCCCCATTTCTCCAGGAGGAGCCAGCTGCAAACAGATGCTGAGTTGTTGATAAAGAAGTGAGTCTTCTCCAGCATCCAGGCTCTGCCTGACAGAGCTTTCCAGAACCCTGCTCCTGCCTGTCATGGAGCCCTGCAGGCACCCAAAAGATCTGCCTGCCCTGGTTTCCTCCGACATCCACTGCAGTGACCGACTTTAACATGAACATTCGATCTCCCCTCTTACCTCCTTCCCACAGGAAATGCTGGCACCTTGCAGTATCTGTGGTCCACACGGCAGAGCTATATCCCAGCAGAAAAGGGGAAACCGCATCCAGGAAAGAGATGCTTTTAGAATGTCCTCCTGCTCTCTCTGCCCCCACCTCGGAGGCCTGTGAGAGCAAACTGCCCCCTCTGCCCACCCTGTACCCACTCCCCTTCCTTGCCTAGGGAGCTGGATTATGAGGCAGGCTGGATGGGCTGCACTTGGGTTATTTGAGAACATTTTGACTCGTGACTACAGTTTCATGTGCCTGTGTGGCTTGGGGGCAGGACTGGGATAGGTAATTTTGACTTCTCTCCATTTCCACAAAGATTTTCAATTTCTCCAAGCAACCTTGCTTCTACTCAATATCCCTCTGAAATCTAAATTTGGAACCTAACTTGAATTGACTGCATTTCCTCTTACGACAGTGCTGGCCTGAGCTTCCTGGGCCAGAGCTCTGATGTGCATCCTTCCAATTCACTGTACAGGGGACTCTGAAGTCAGGTTGAGTCACCAGCCAGGGCTGGAAGCTTCCATGGGGATAGGGAAGCCCCACACCCCTCTGCCTCTCCACCCTTCATGGGAAGGATGCTAAACTGGAAATAATGCCATGGTATTCATGAATCCTGGTCCTGCCCATTGCTGACTGTGCCACCCTGGCTAAATCAAATGGTATCTCTGTTTCTCAACTTTCTCATCTCTAAAATGAGAGAAATAAATAACTTCCTCAGAAGCCAACAGAAAAGGTGATAGAAAGCCAAAAGTCATATACAGAGTTGTCTGGGGAATTCCAGCAACAAAAACCTGTGTCTGGATACATAATGCTGGTACAAAACCACCAAACCACAATTTTAAAAAATATTTTAATAGAGTTTTCCTTTATTTTATATGTTTTTTCCCAAAATTTTCTCTAATAACTATGAATTGATTTTGTGCTACAAAAAATGTTAAACCATATTCATGTTATAAAATCACACATTTAAAGAAAATGTACTAACATACGCTGGTGCTTAACTTGACTGACTGCTTCATTTTCAAGCTCTTGAAGAATCTGGTTCTTTTCAGTCAGGACAGTGAAGACTAGACCAGCCTCAAGATGGTGTAGGCAAGACGGCAGAGGCCAGACGGGACAGGCAAGATGGCAGAAGCAAGATGGAACCCTCCTCCTCATTCCCAGTCTGCCCAGCTAAATCATTTTAGCCCCCTCTCATTACTACATCACCCAAAACAACCTACCCTTTACAATCTTGAGGTTATTTCCTCTGCGGCTATCATTTGCCACTAAAACTAGCTCCAATCCAATTAATCAACCAATAAACCTTAAGTGCCCACAGTATGTGCAAAGTGCTGAAGCAGAGGCTGAGGATAGAGGAGGGATTTAAAGGTCAAAAATTTGGCATGCCTGCAATCCCAGTACTTAGGAGGCTGAGACAAGAGGATCACAGGTTTGTTTCCAGCCTCAGCAACTCAGAGAGGCCCTCTGCAATGTAATGAGACCCTGTTTCAAAATAAAGAATAAAATAAGCCTGGGAGTATAGGTCAGAGGTAAAATGCCCTAGGGTTCAATCCCCAGTGGCACAAAACAAACAAAAAAGATTCCAGCCCTAAAAAACCTACAGTCCAATTCTGGACTCACCAGCTAAAGCCACGGAGGCACAAGTGTACAGGTTATGGCTGCAGAAGGCCAGCGACAGCAAACCCTCAAGAGACTCGGAGGGGCAAGCACTAAGATGGGATGACCTATGCCAAACTTAAACAAGGAGAAAGTGGGGGGAAGCAGAGAAAGCCAGGAAACCCTCAAGACTGTAAAGGCTGGGTTGTGCTGAGTCCTTTTTGGGGAAGACTGAGAACAAGGAAGCTGCCCTCCCTGTGCCATCTTGCCCCTCCCCCGCCATCTTGCCTTCTCAGAGACTAGGGCTGAAACGCGGAAGCTAAAGGTCCTCAGGCCTGTGGGGGACTTCTGCAAGTAATGAGTCTGGCTGGAGGAGGCAGAGGCACCAGGCAAGAGTGAGAACACAGGGGATGTCCATGGGATCTGGCCAGACAAGCCCTGACTCCCGGCCTCCCAGCTGGACATGATGCCTTAGGGCACAGGAAGCCACTGGAGGATGAGGCCCTCCGGAAGCGGCTGTTCTCCACTCTGTGCCCTGGAGAATGGGGGACACCAGAGGTCAGGCACTGGGTTAAAGGACAGCACCACCAATGGCCCACGTATAAGGGCCCGAGGTGTGGGGGGGGGGGAGGACTAATGGGAAAAATATGGAGGAGCAGCTTCTAGAGGGGAAAAACCCTAATTCAAGCCCATAGGCTGTCCTCTACATCAGCAGCTCTGCTTTCTCTTTAAAGTGTCTTTTACAGCCTATACCAAGAAAAACAAGATAAAAACCTAGCATTGCTTCTCAGAAGACAGGATTCAGGATGTTGGCAGCAAGTCTTAGCAGAGAACTCAATTTGGAGGAAGTCTGGGCTACCCCAGGACTCAGCGGGCTACTCCCAGGCACTCAACAAAACCTATCAGAAAGACAGCACCAAGGATGGCTGTGTTCCAGGGTCAGGGGAAGGTGGGGCCCTCCATGAATCCTTCCTGCTGGAACTGCCTAAGAGTCCATAGGACAGGTTTAAGAAACCTGAGCAAGCCGGAAATGGTGGCACATGCCTGTAACCCCAATACTTAGGACACTGAGACAGGAGGAACACAGGCTTAAGGCCAGCCTCAACGACTTAGCAAGACTCTGTTTCAAATTTTAAAAAATGAGAAAGTAAAAAGGGCTGGGGGTATAGCTCAGAGGTAGAATGTCCCAGTGCCAAAAATAAAGAAAGAAAAGAAAAGAGAAACTTAAAGCCAGGCATGGTGGCACATGCCTACAATCCCAATAATTGGGAGGCTGAGTTTCAAGGACAGCCTCAGCTACTTAGCAAGATCCCTCAGCAACTTAGCAAGACCCTGCTTAAAAATAAAATAGAGCTGAGGCCTAGCTTAGAGGTAGAGTGCCTCTTGTTTCAACCTCTAGTAAGAAAGAGAAAGAGAAGGAGAAAGAGAAAAATAAAAAGAGAGAGGTAAAAACCCTGAGCAACTTTTAAAATGCCAGCTCTACTCTGTATCAAAGGAACTGGCCCGGAGTCCCTGCTTTACGCCCAGTGTCAAGCTCTAACTGAGGAATGCAGAACGCTGAGGTCAAGGTGTCTGTCTCTTCCTCCAGTAGCAATGGATGGAGACAGGTGCTGAGCAAGAGGTCACATGAAGTACAGGTCCCAGGTCTCCAGGCACCGGAGGGGCCTCTCCTCCCTCACCTAGCCTCCTGCTGCAGAGGCATCCCCAGCAGGCCTAGCTCATCAACACATGGGACACAGGTTAACCCCAACAAGCACGAGCAAAAGACTAAGCGCTCGAGAGTGGGGTAGAGAGAGGGACAACTAGTCCCTCATTACACAACTAATCCCTGTTCTTCTCCTCCAGGTTTCATGTCAATACAAATTACAATCAGCGGCCAGGAAGATGACATCTGCCAAGTCCCAGCTTGAACTCCAAGCCGGCCCAAGAAAAGCTCTCAGCTGGGCCTTCTTGCCAGCTCCTGCTCAGAGGCTGCAAGTCAAGACAACTCAGCCTTGCCACCCCACAGCTCCCGACGCCACCACTCTGTGAATCGTTTACATGGCAGAAGGGCACAGAGACAGAAGCCAGACCCATGTCTATCAGAAGCAAGTCTCAACTTCTCAGAAGTCTCCCAACCATTTGGCTTTGGAATCAGAAAGAGTTTTCTGCCCCGGTCCTGCCTGGTGCAGGCAGCAGAGTGTCCGGCAATGGCTCACAGTCCTGGCTACAAGTTTGTTAGACACGAATTCTCAGCCTTACTCCAGACCTACTGAATCTGAGACCTTGGGATATACAACACAGAAATCTGGGTCTTAACATGTGTCTTAAGAAATCTGTGTCTTAAGCATGCTAAAGATCAAGGCAGGCCGGTACTGCAGCTAAGAACCTCCATCCTGCTGCCAGATGGTCCAGGGTCAATTCTCAGCCCTGAAATCCACTAGCAAGCAAGTCACTCAGGGGCAAGTAGGGGCACCTATCTCATAGAGTTTGTTGCAAAGACTAAATGGATTCATGCATGTCTGTTACACTTGGAAAACACAGTATAAAACTTTACCCTTCCTATTGGGGGCTGTGGCTATATCATATTTGATGTTCCTAATGTAAACTAAAGTGGCCCAATGAAAACTAAAGTGTCCCCAAATGCAGTGTGGGAGTAAGGAGCCGCTAGCTCTCCTTTGAGTCCTGTGGATATGCCAGTGGCAGGTATCTGAGCAGAATAACAAGGTCCACTCCCATCAACTCCTAATTCTTGCAGAAATGAACTGTGGGGTTTTGTTTCATTCCGTTCATTTTTTTAAGACACTTGAAAGAAGGGCTTCTGCATGACCATGGTGGATTGCCCTGACAGCCTGGCCATGCTACCTGCAAGGGAAGGGGCAGGACTGCAGCATCACACTGCAGATGAAGGTCAAGGTATTCCTAAGATACTTACTGGATGATGCTGAGAAGACCACGATATCCTCCACAATGTGCAGGGATCTGGCCACACACACACCCCAAAAAATCACCCTGAGGATACAATCTCCATCAGTGAGCAGGAAGGGATAGTCTGGCATCATCTTCCCCCTGTCCCCTGCCTCCTGCCCCCTACCACGGGGCTGGACCCTCACTCTCACCACAGTGAAGACAGTTAAGTTTGGTACCCAACTACATACAGGATATGGCTGTACTGCCAGCTCCACATATTTCTGTCTCCAAAAAAAAAAGAAAACTTAATACATCTTATAGTTAGGAAGATACCATAGATAGAAGTTTGTGTCTAGTGGCCAAGCACACAGGCTTCATGGTCAACCGAGACACAGGGTTCTGACTCTAAACTCTACTATTTCCTAGCATCAGGATGCAGGGCAACTGAGTTAACCATCCCACCCACCCCACCCCACCCCCTTCCAGCCTTTTCCCATTTCCCATATGGGGATGGGGTGGAAACTCCTTGGATGTGAACGTTCTATGAGATAATGTACTTGTAATATCTTTGCACAATATCTGGCAGGCAGCAAGAATTCCATCAGGTTTTTTTTTATTATCATTATCTTTATGATTATCTGCAGTTCTGGAACCACCATGTGAGAATGTGATAGAAGCCCAGGAAGGGAGGAGGCAGCCTGGACCTACGCACTGTATCTGCCTTGGATCAACTCACAGGGGTGCTGCAGAGCTGCCTGTACTGGAGTAGGTAAAACTCATGTTGGAGACAGCAGTGTCCAATGAGCATCAGTCCCAGGGACCAAGCAACCAGGGTAGGTGAGAAGTCTCCCTCTTCTCCTGAAGTACTGAGAACACTTTTGGAAGGACAGATTCCAGCAGTTGTCCCTCACTGGGTGCCACACCTGGCTTAGCTACACTCAGTGGACACCTGTTTCCCAGGCCCACTTGGAACTTCAACAATCGGCCCTCTGCAGCCTGGAGTAAGGAAAGGGTGTGTTTTTAATAGCAGCCTCCACCAAGGCACCGGGAAAGGAAGGGTCTTCGTGCTTAGCTGTGCTGCCTGTCTCCTAGAGAAACATTCATTCCACTTGCTTTGAAAGTGCATCAGCTCCACAACCGGGGGGGGGGGGGCAGTGAGGGGATTGACTTTGCAGACATTTATACTGCCAACATACCCCCTCCCATCCGCTCCCCACTAAGTGCATTGCTTTAATGGCTATTTCCTCCCTAGACATCAGCTCACGAGCAGGGTCCTATTTGACTGTTCCACTAGTTTCTGCGCTCTGGTTAGAATCAAGCAATGATTTCCTGCCTGGCACGTGGGGACTGGGAGTCAACTGCACTGACATGTTTCCTGGACAAAACCAAACTTTACAGCTAAGGCACGAAAAAGAAGCAGGTAGTTGTTTTGTTCCAGCAGCCCCAGCCTCCTGCCTGGCACCGGGTGGAGAAGGTAAAAAGGAGAACACAGCAGGAGCCAAGAGGTGCAGGCTCTGGAGCACAGCGCGCAGAACCGGGGGCTCACCCCGGGTCCCGCCCGCCGCGCCGAAACCCGTGGGCGCGTGTCCTTACCATTCAGCTGCCGGTAGACGATGTCCTCCAGCAGCGACAGGCGCTTCAGGACCGCATCCTGGATGGGGCTGGCGCTGTGCGCGCTGAGGTTGGCCGCCTCGGCGCGCGGCCGGATCTCGTGGAAGGCGTCTCCGCTGCGCACCGCGATGGGCCGGCACTTGGCCAGGAAGAGCACGAAGCCGGCCACCGCAATCAAGTTCAACACCAGCAGCACTTTGACTCTTCTCAGTGAAGCCATCAAACAACCCGGCCGGCCCTCGCTCCGGACCCGCGCTCCCTAGGGCTCCGGCGAGGCGCGGGGCAGCCGGGGACCGTGCGAGCTTGACACACCTGACGGGAGGGCGAAGACACCCGCTGCTGCTGGCCCTGACGCGCGGGTGCTCGGGCAGTGGAGTCCGCTGGGAGGACGAGGAGGTCGGAGAGAGCGCAGTCGCTCACATGGAAGCCTCCGGGCTGCAGAAGTGGCCCCCGAAACGCCTGCTCAGTCCACAGCGCTCAGCACCTTCCAGGCGTCACGGCGAAAAGCGGGGAGCCGGGGCTGCCCTCTCTGCACCTGCAAGGGGTTCGCCTTGGGACCTCGGACCACGTCAGCGGCGGACCCCGGGGCCGGCGGGGACCAGTCGGGGACCGCGGCGGGAGCGGCGCGCACAGGTGCCCGGCTCAGAGCTCGCCTTCTGCCCGCGGAGGAGCGCACCACTCCGGGCGCCACACAGCCACCACCCTCGCCCGCAGGCAGCCGTCGCGGCGCACGAGCCGCGCTCTTCAGCCCACGACCCGCTCCTCGGGGCGGGAGCCTTTGTTCCGCTCACCGGCCCGCTCCATCACGCCGGGTGGAGGAAAAGCCGGCACCGGGCGCCCGCATCCTCGCGGCTCCGCAGTCACGCTCAAGTCTCAGGGACTCTGAAAGTGGAGGCAGAGCTAGGGGGCGGGGGCCGCGCGCGCGCGACGTCCTCTCCGCCCCTGGCGCCGGGGTCCTCCCCACCCGGCCGGCAAACTCACCAGCGCGCACAGTGCCGCCGGCTCCCGGACACGTTCCAAGTCCCGACACCAGGCAGCGAGCCTTCGGGGCCTGCCGGGCACCCCGGCCTGTCTCGGAGCTGGCGCGTCGCGAGGCTGGGCGGAAGGAGGAGTCGGACCTCAAAAGTCACAGCAGTACTCAGTTCCCCCTCCCAAAACGTGGCGGGGAGCGCGGCGGGGAGGGACGCGCGCCGGCGCACCCACCGCCTGTCACCGCGGGCCGCGCGACTCGTCCCGCGCCCCAAGGACCCAAACCGAGTCTCCCAATTGGCGGACGCGGTGACACCGCCGCTGCGGCACCGGGAGCCCACACGGCCCGGGGGCTGGGGAGCCCGGAGGGGACGCGCAGGTGGCGACGGAGGGCGGGGCGCGGCTCCTCCTCCGCCACCCCCGGCCACCCTCTCCCCGCGAGCCAGTCGGCCGCCGCCGCCCGCAGGCTGCCGGGCGCACAGCTAGCTCCCCGGCTGGCCGGCTCGTGCGCGCGCAGCCGGAAAGGGTGGGGGCGCCGGCGAGTGGGGACCGCGCGGGATGGGGGCAGTCAAGTCATGTTGGCTGCGGCCGGCGCCGGAGGGACCCTTCGGTTTTCAGCACTCCCCGCGCGGGCGGGTTTGTTGCATCCCGGCTGGCGATAAAGACATCCCTTTCTGTGTGCTCGCAGCTCCGCTTTGCGTGGCCGGGCATGGCTGGAGGGAAAATCTGGCCTGGAGACTCGGATTCCGTTACTTTCGGAGCCAGGCCGGGTGTGAGCGGGCCCGGGAGGTTCTCTCTGGGTGAGAAATCCGACCCATCTGCCTCTTCCCCGAACCCAGGCGCTCCAGATATCGAAATCCCAAACCCCTCGTTGAACCATTGGATTCCTTAGGCCTAAGAAAGAAAACAACAGGCTGCCAACTAATACAAATTAGGCAGTAGAGCCCAATGAAATTGGTTTCCCCCTCATTCACCATTTCCATCTCGTTAAAGCCTTCCTCCCCTCCGCTTTGGTGTTGGGAGGGGGGTTGTGTTTGGGTTGGATTTTGTTTGTTATTTTAAGTATTGATTTGTAACATAGAAAAGTACATAAAAATATAAGTGTTTTTATTCCATTCCCTTTGAAATGTTCAATAAATTCCTCAGGGTGTTTGCTTTGTAAGAACTACAAGAAAGTGAATACAAAATAGTTAAATGGAAAGCCTCATCAAAGGCCACAGGGGCATTTTTATTTTTAACCGATAATGTTTGGGTAAGAAGGAGATTGAATGGGAAGAAATCTGGGTTACCAGGCAGTTCTGACATGACCCCGGGTCAGGTGAGGAACCCACACTCACTCACTAAATACCCAGTTGAGTCAGGAATCATTCACTGTAACCACTTACAGATGGAGCTGTAGGGGCGGAGAGGTGCCATACCTTTCCTCACCCATTATAAGGGGCACCTAGTTAACAAGAGCAAAGCATAACACATTTTTTTTTCATTCGTGTTTTATGTGACATCTCTCAGATGTAAAGATCCAAAGACCCAGAGAAAACTTTTTTTAATGCGTAGATTCAATGAGGAATGGAGAGCTGTGTAGATGTGAGACTGGGCAAAGGGGTCTGATCTGATGGTCACAGACCAAGGGCAGAGACCCAGAGACTGCAAGACCTGTGTGTTCAGATTCTTCTTGGTTCCTCTATGTAGCATGGGACAGGACCCCTCTGGAGTAAGGGTCACTGAGGAGGAAGGGAGAGTGGCCTCTGTAAGTTTTATGGCTTGCTTTGGGGAAGATGAGTTCTAGTTTCTATGACCCACCTTAGAAAAGAAGAATTCCAGTTTCCTGGCTTTGGGGGAGAAAGACAGGTACGAGACAAGAGGGCAGGACAAACACCTAGAGGCCTGGCTTTTGAGGTTACTTCTGAGGCCTTCCAATCTGTTTCAGTTCAAAGTACTCCGCATTCCAAAGTGTCATGTTTTGGGGGTATCATTTTGTGAGCCCCTACATCAGCAACATCATCAATAGATACATTTATAGTAAAAAAAAAAAAAAACAAGAAATCATTTTTAACATTCATTCAGCCCCTCCCTCCCTGCTTTAAGTGGTTCTAAACCCAAGAGGATCTGACATTCAAGCACATGCATATTTGGAGATGGGAAAAATAAAAAGCGAAGTAAAGGAAACAGCCTCAGAGTAATTGTGAAGTTTGCAGGCTAGATTCAACTTCAGAGAGATTGCTTTTCTCCCTCTAAAGTCACAGAGGGCTCCAGCCCAAATTAACTGATGATTGTATGGTGCATCCCAAGGACCTCTCCCCCCAACCCCCCGTATGCACCCTGGGCAGTTTCTGTGTTCATAAATCATATGCAACATTCTAGACATAACAATCCACCCACTACCATGGTTGGTCACACCCTGAACTCTGTCTTCATATAGAAGTGCCCTGCTCCTGCAGTCTTGGGCAAAATTCCCATCTTGTGATCACCACTATCTTACTTTCTACTGCTCCTATTCTCAACTCCAACCAAACCCAGCAAGTACCCAAGCTTCCCCACCCCTTCTTGAGTTCCTGCTCTACTTTCTTGGAGTTCATAGTTAACTGGTTTATTTCAAACACCTTGCTAATAGCATATGAAATTCTTACACATGCCTACATGTGCTATCCCACTGATCCAGCCCAGCAATACCCAATCAATTCACCTTCTTTTTCCTCCCATACCTTCAGGGAAAACCACAGTACCTCAGAGCTTGGAGATATTACTTATTGGTGGTGCCTGACTTTAACTGGGCTCTCAATCCTGCTCCAAAGTACTGTTCTATGTCCAGCTCTTCTCCCCATAAGTGCTCTGTGAAGACTTCAGGAGTCTGTGAATACCCCTCCGGAGTCTGTGAATACCCCTCCATGTGGTGTGGGCACCTTCCTGAGAAAAATACCTATAACTTTCATTAGATTCTCAATGTGGTCAGACTCTAAAACTTTAACAACCTATCAGGTACATGCTATACAGTTATCTTTTGGTATCTGCACGGGCTCCTGGACCTCTGGAAAAACAAAATCCCCAGGTGCTCAAGTCCCTTAACTACATTGCTGTAATAGCATTTACATATACTCTTTGCACATCCTCTTGTATACTTTATGTCGTCTTTAGATTGCTTATAATAGCTAATATAATGCAAATGCCATGGAAATAGTTGTTAAGCAGCATCATTTAGGGAATAATGATAAGAAAAAAGTCAGTGTATGTTCAATACAGATGCAATTACATTTTTTCTTAATTTTATTGGTGCAACATAATTATACATCATAGTAAGATCCAAAAGATACATTCTTACATACACACAACATCTCTTGGTATGGTTCCCATTTTTATCTGCAGTCAGTTGAATCTGAGGATCCAGAGGGCCGCTTTATACAAGAACATAATCTGCTAAATATTTGTTTACTTAAGAATATAACCAACTAAATATTTGTCTGAAAGCAGTGGTGAGAAGGCACCCAAGGCTGATGGAACTATCAGGTTGCCTTCAGGTCCTGGTAGAGGAAAAACTGGGACTCAGGTCCTCATGCTTGCAAAGACGAAGGTTGAATTGATAGGAAAGAACTGAATTAAATGAGTTCTACCTACTGGGCACATTCCCAGGCCCAAGAGAAGCACACCTAGCCACTTGTACTACATCTGTATTGATCAAGGAACATGTTTACATAGTCCTTGGTTGTCCTGCCCTTGAAGCTCCTCAACGGCTGGGTGACCTTCCTCCACCAATGGCTGCCATCTGCGAACACATCATTTGCCCAAATCCAGATAGTAAAAGCAACAAAAACTTCACTTCAGTGGCTGTGTGACCTGCTCATTGGGGTTCCAGTCCCATTTCTGCCCCCAAGGAGCAAATTAGTTCTTTACTTTAAAATAACACATTTATCTTGGATAGCTCCAAAATTATTTCCCAATCATGAAACTTGGTTAAATTACAATTGCTTTTTCAAGAGGACTTTTCTGTTTGCTTGTTTGCTTGCTTGCTTAGCAAACTGAAAAGGAAGGAGTCCAATGCATCTGTCCACAGGTCACCAAGGGTTTTGATTTCAAATGCATTTTGCACTCTTCAGCCATTGTTTACTCAACTCAGTTTGCTTGTTAAAAATCTCTTGCATCTCACTCTTGTCCACCCAAGGAGTTAAAATACTTGGAAATACACCAAGAAAAACTCAGGGTTCATTTCTCTACAGAGGTTTCAACAACCCATTTACTCTTGCCGGAAGCAGGGAAGCAAAAGTCTGTCATAAAACCCTCAGTTTTGTGACAGATACTGGAGACAGTTTTAAAAGAAAATAAGAAGACATAAATCTAGCCGAGCATGGTGGCACACGCCTGTAATCCCAGTACTTGGACGGCTGAGACAGAAGGATCACAGGTTTCAGGCCAGTGCATGGTAGCTTAGCAAGATTCTGTTTCAAAAATAAAAACAGGCCTGGGGGTACAGCTCAGAGGTAGAGTGCCCCTGGCTAATACCCAGCACCACAAATGTGTGTGTATGTATGTATGTATGTATGTATTTGTATATGTGTGTGTTTGTGTGTATGCATATGTTTGCAATGCATGCATATGGTCACATATATATAATTCATAAATATACATATAATGAGTATGCATACTTCGTGTATTTCCTGATAGAGTCTCATGTAAAAAAGCAATTGGAGCCTACTTGCTGAGTTGCATGGCCCACCTGGGGTTGCATGCCACTAAAATGCTTCCTTTCCATTGCTGGATTCCCTCCAAAATTCAGTCTTTACAGTCCCAGCTTAGCATCCCAGTCCTCTGTGGAACTTTATCAAAGAGTTCTTAATGTATATCTCTTTTTATCTACACATCTACAAAGTGCCTCTTCAGTGCTTTCCTCATTCTTTGAGCACTGCTCGGGTGTTTTCAGTGTACCATTCTGTGCAGAGCAGCCTAGCTGTGTGTTCTATGCACATGTGGAGCTTCTTGTCTAGCAAAGAAGCAAATGAATCATAATGTCAAAACTATTAAGTGGTAGTGGGGAGAAACAATGTGTCCTGTCCCTGGGCTGGGCCTGTCCTGTCTGTCCACAGAGACACAGCACTCCAGGGGTCCAGTCTGACTAACTGTCTCTGGGAACATCATTTCCTTCTTCCCTGCCTCTGCACCTCATCTCCTTTCCACTGAGAGACCCCCAAGGATGACATCCCTGGCAACATTCTTCTGAAATGTAGCCAAGTGTACTCCACTCCTTCCTATGTTCAAGCCTCACTTTTATTTAAGTATGCATCTCTTCTTGATTAAGTAATTATTAATAAAACCAGCAAGTTGTCTATTCTTACATGCTTTAAATCAAAGAAGAGAGTAAGAGGGAGGGAGGGAAGAAGGGAGAGAAAGAAAAACAAGAAGAAAGAGAAGAAGAAGAAGAAGAAGAAGAAGAAGAAGAAGAAGAAGAAGAAGAAGAGGAGGAGGAGGAGGAGGAGGAAGAGGAGGA
>PVLC010000972.1:0-165128 GCA_004027655.1 Graphiurus murinus | reverse complement strand
AAAAAAAAAAAAAAAAAAAAAAAAAAAAAAACTGCTGCAAATGCAGCTTCTTGACAGAAGGAAAGGGGAACAAAGCGGCAGAAGAGAGAACAAGGCAAAGAGAGCAGCTGAACAGAACCCAGGGAGAACAAGGGAGCTGGCTCACACTGCAAACCTTGGCGACTATCTTGTGAGCCATCATTTCCCCAGGCAGGACTCTACCAGGGGTGGAGTAAGCAACTATGTTTACCAACATGAAAAATAGGAAGGAGAACACCTAGGAAAACCATCTTAAGCCTGCACCAATGTCACCCAGCTCACCCCTCCCACCAGAACCAGAGCAGGCATCTGTAAGTTGGATTGCATTCCCGGGGTGCAGGGACCCCTATACAAAGGACACACTCAGTCACCCGCCCTTCTAGCAATTAGATAGGAACAGAAGTGCAGGAAGAACTCAGTGCACATAGGGCATCTGAAAATGCCCGGCATTTAGACTGCACTCTTGCCACGAACAAAGGAAGGGTGAGAGACGCAGACAGGCCATGTGGAGAGCTCAGAGGCACAAGCTTGCAGTGGAAGAGGCATCGGAGGACCCCCCTGAGAGCACTGACAGAGCAAATAGAAATGCCAGAGACACACTTGAAAATTTAAGCTCTGTACTTATGAACTAGCAGAGTTTTTATATTTGTTTCTTGTTGTTGGTTTTTTGATTTTGGGTTTTTGTTTTTCGCTTCTTTTTGTTTTTGTTATTTTTGTTTGTTTGTTTTTTATGTTATGTTTTATCTGTTTTTACTCTGTTTTCATTTTGTATTGCATTGATTTATTTATGTTTGTTTGAATGACTGGTTGCTTTGTGATTTCTTGCTTGGTTGTTGAATCCCCTCCTTATCCCTTTTACAAGCTTCCCTCCCTCTCTCCCATCTATATTCTTCTCCTCAACACTTTTCCTCCTCTCTTTTCTTTTTCCTTTTTTCCTGTCTCATATCAAGACCACCTCATACTACCACACTCAAAACTCTATATTGACTACTGGAATCCCCTGACATATCTATCATCTCTAATCTTTACAATATATCACCTCAACACACTCAACCTATTCCACTGGACCATACCCTCTTCTTTACTCTATACCTGAATTCATCACTGTGACTTCTCACCCAACCTTCACCACTGAACACAACCTGTCCCTGTATACACCAGCAGACACCTATAAACCCCCACTGCAGAGATTGGATGGGAAAACCTGCAAGAGCAGCAAAGATATAAATTTAAGAACATGGGAACCATGGGAAGGAAAAATAGCAAAGAAATAATGAGCCACCATAACCCGTCAATAACAGATCCCGCCAACCCAGAATGGCAGAGATTACCAGAAGAACAATTCAGATCTTTGATACTAGAAACAATACAGGATTTTTGGAAAGAATGTAGGGAGAGTTGGAAAGAAATAAAGTAACAAATAAACAAAGAATGTGATGACATGAAAAGGAACCAAAGAGAAGCATTGAAGGAAGTGAAAGATGAAATAACTGAAATGAAGGCATCAATACAAATTATAAACAGTAGATTAGACCACATGGAAAATAGAATATCACTCTTAGAGATGACCATTCCAAAAATTAATCCACAATACATAATTTAGAAAAAAAATTCTACAGTATGAATTGGACATTAAAGAGATCTGGGCCAATTTTAAAAGAGCTAACCTAAGAATAATAGGCATAGCAAGGGATTAGGAGTTGAAACTTAAGGGATAAACAATCTTTTCAAAGAAGTAATATCAGAGAATTTTCCAAACATGAAAGAGAAGTTGACACACAGGTACAGGAAACATACAGAACTCCCTCAAGACAAGACCAAAGAAGAGGTTCACCATGCCACATAATAATCAAGTTGACTGATGTAAAGGCTAAGGAGAGAATTCTAAAGGCAACAAAAGTAAAAGGGCAAGTGACATTTAGAGGCAAACCAATTAGAATTACTCCAGACCTACCAAATCAAGTCATGAGAGCCAGGAAGGGCTGGAGTAACATATTCCAAACTCTGAAGGAAAATAACTTGCAGCCAAGATTCTCCTACCCAGCAAAACTTTCTCTCAAAATTGACAGGGATATAAAAACTTTCCATGACAAACAGAAACTGGAAGAATTCATGTCTTCCAAACCACCACTGGAGAAAGTACTCAAAGAGATTAAATACAAAGAAGAACTAACAAGTAAATGTCAGAACCAGAGAAACAATAATTTCCAGGAAGCAAACAACTAAGCAAAGGAGAATAAATACCACTGAAAACAGAAGTCAAAACTGAAAATGTTAGGAATTAAAAATCATCTCTCAATAATCATGCTGAACATAAATGGTCTCAACTCCCTAATAAAAAGGCACAAGGTGGCAAAATGGATCAAAGCCCAGAATCCATCTATATATGCTGCCTGCAAGAAACACACCTTACAAACAAAGGTTCCCACAAACTAAAGGTGAAGGGCTGGAGTAAGGTAATCCATGCCAAAGGAACCCGAAGACAAGCAGGAGTAGCAACCATAATATCAGATACACTAGACTTCAAGCCTAAGCTTATCAGAAGAGACAAAGCAGCTCATTTTTTACTAGCAAAAGGAACAATCCAGAAAGAGGAAATATCAATTACCAACATCTATCCCCCAAACATAGGTGCAGCCACTTTCATAAAACAAACTCTGTATGATATAAAGACACATATAGATCTCAATACACTAATACTGGGAGACTTCAATACTCCTCTCACATCTCTAGATGGATCTTCTAAACAAAAGGTCAGTAGAGACACCTCAGACCTAAAGAATACCATAAACCAATGGACCTATTAGACACATATACACTATTTCACCCAACTACAGCTGAATTCACATTTTTCTCAGCAGCCCATGGAACCTTCTCCAAAATAGACCACATTCTGGGCCACAAAGTGAGTACTGGCAAATTCAAAAAATGCAGCATTATTCCCTGCATCTTCTCAGACCACAATGGAGTGAAACTAGAAATCAACTCTAAGAAGACCCAAAGTAACCAAGTAAACATATGGAGACTGAACACCACATTGCTGAATGAGTATTGGGTAATAGAAGAAGTAAGGGGAGAAATTTAAAAAATCCTAGAAACCAATGAAAAAGAAAATACAACATATCAAAACCTCTGGGACACTTTGAAGGCAGTACTAAGAGGAAAATTTATAGCACTGCGTGCCCACATAAGAAGAACAGAAAATTACCAAATAAATAACCTAATGACACAGCTCAAAGCACTTGAAAAACAAGAACAGTTCAAGCCCAAAGCTAGTAGAAGATAGGAAATTATGAAAATCAGGGGAGAAATTAATGAAGTAGAGAATAAAAAGATAATACAGAGAATCAACAAAACCAAAAGCTGGTTTCTTGAAAAAATAAGCAAGATAGATAAACCATTGGCCACCCTAACCAAAAGAAAGAGAAAATCAACCCAAATTACCAAAATAAGAGATTAAAAAGGTGATATTACCACCAACAGTATGGAAATACAGAGGATCATCAGAAACTATTTTGAAAAACTATATTCCAACAAAATGGAAAATCTAGAAGAAATTGACAAGTTTCTAGACACATATAACCTTCCTAAATTGAGTCAAGATGATACAGAAACCTTAAACCGACCAATAGCAATAAAAGAGACAGAAAGAGCAATTAAGAGTGTACCATAAAACAAAACACCAGGGCCAGATGGTTTTCCAAGTGAATTTTATAAAACATTTATATAAGAGCTAATCCCAATACTCCTCAAACTATTCTGTGAAATAGAAAAAACGGGACCCTCACAAATAATTCTATGAAGCCACCATCACATTAATACTGAAGAAAAATAAAGACAGCTCAAGAAAAGAAAACTATAGGCCTATATCATTGATGAACTTAGTTGCAAAACTCCTAAACAAAATACTAGCAATACACATTCAAAACCACATCAAGAAAATTATACATCATGATTAAGTCAGGTTCATCCCAGGGATACAAGCCTGGATCAACATACGAAAAACAAACCATGTAATTCACCACATAAATAGAATCAAAGACAGAAATCACATGATCATCTCAATTGATGCTGATAAAGCATTTGACAAGATCCAACACCCATTCATGCTAAAAGCACTTCAGAGAATTGGAATAGAAGGAACATACCTCAACATCATAAAGGCAAAGTACAATGGGCCCACAGCCAACATCATATTAAATGGAGAAAAACTGCAAGAGTTCCCACTAAAAACAGGAACAAGACAAGGATGTCCATTTTCACCTCTTCTGTTCAATATAGTACTTGAGACTCTAGCCAGAGCAATAAGGCAAGAGAAGGAAATCAAAGGGGTAAAAGTAGGGAAAGAAGAAATAAAACTATCCCTTTTTGCAGATGACATGATACTATACTTAGAAGACTCAAAAAACTCAACCAAGAAGCTTATGGAACTGATCAACAAGTTCAGCAAAGTGTCTGGATATAAAATCAGTCTTAAAAAATCAGAAGCTTTTCTGTATGCCAACCATAAATCCACTGAAAAGAAAATACAGAAAACAATTCCACTCACAATAGCACCCTGAAAAATAAAATAATTAGGGATAAACCTAACCAAGAAGGTTAAAGACCTCTATAAGGAAAATGATAGAGAGTTGAAAAAAGAAATTGATGAAGAATTTAGAAGATGGAAAGATCTTCCATGCTCTTGGATAGGCAGAATAAATATCATCAAAATGACCATCCTCCCAAAAGTGATCTACAGATTCAAAGTAATACCCATTAAATTACCAAAGTCACTCCTCACAGACATAGAAAAGTCAATCCTTAAATTCATCTGGAACAACAAAAAGCCCAGGATAACCAAAGTAGTTCTTAGCAACAAAAACCGTGTAGGAAGTATCACAATACCTGACTTCAAACTCTACTAAAAAGCCACAGTAATAAAAACAGCATGATATTGGCACAAAAACAGACACATAGACCAATGGAGCAGAATAGAAGACTCAAAACAGACCCACGTGCTTACAGTCAATTGATTTTTGACAAAGGAGCCAAAAATATACACTGGAAGAAAGATAGCATCTTTAACAAATGCTAAAAGATAGCATCTTTAACTGGTTACCCATATACAAGAAAATGGAAATAAACCCTACTTTCTCACCCTGCACAAGAGTCAACTCAAGGTGGATCAAAGACCTGGAAGTCAGGCCAGAGTCCTTGCAGCTTCTTTTTTTTTTTTTTTTTTTTTTCGGTACTGGGGATTGAACTCAGGGGCATTCTACCTTCGAGCTATACCCCCAGCCCTATTTTTTACTTTATTTTGAAACCGGGTCTCACTAAGTTGTGGAGTGCCTCACTAGATAGCTGAGGCTGGCCGCGAACCCGGATCCTCTGGTCTCAGCCTCCCGAATGCTGGGATTACAAGCGTGCGCCACCACGCTCAGCTCCTTGGAGCTTTTTGAAGAAGGCATAGGACCAACACTTCAACATATAGGCACAGGTAAAAACTTTCTCAACAAGACCCCAAAAGCACAAGCACAAAGGAAGATCAATACATGGGATTGCATTAAACTGAAGAGCTTCTGTGCAGCAAAGGAAATTATCAAGAACCTCAATAGAGAGCCCACAGAGTGGGAGAAAATTTTTGCCAGCTACTCTTCTGATAGAGGTCTAATATATAGGATATACAGAGAACTCAAGAGAATCACAGCTAAGAAAACAAACAACCCAATCAATGGGCAAAGGATCTAAATAGACACTTCACAAATGAAGAAATACAAATGGCCAATAAATGTATGAGGAAATGTTCCACATCATTTAGCAATCAGAGAGATGCAAATCAAAACTACCCTGAGATTTCACTTAACCTCAATCAGAATGGCAATCATTAAGAACACAAACAACAACAAATGCTGGCGAGGGTGTGGAGAAGTGGGAACCCTAATACATTGTTGGTGGGACTGCAAATTAGTGCAACCACTTTGGAAAACAGTATAGAGGCTCCTCAGACAAATGGGAATGAACCTACCATATGATCCAGCAATACCACTTCTAGGTATCTACCCAAAAGAATGGAAACCAAACTATCAGACCAATGCATGTGTATCTATGTTTATAGCTGCACAATTCACAATTGCCAAACTATGGAAGCAGCCAAGATGTCCATCAACAAATGAATGGATTACAAAACTATGGAATATGTACACAGTGGAATTTTACTCAACCATAAAGAAGTACAAAATCATGTTCTTTGCAGGGAAATGGATGCAACTGGAAAACATTATGTTAAGTGAGATTAGCTAGTCACAAAATATATAAAAAAAAAACAAACATATGTTCTCCCTAATATGCGGAAGCTAGGGAGAAGATAGGCGATAAGAGGGTCTCCAGATGAAAAAGGAGAGACCGCTGGGCATGGTGGCACACGCTTGTAATCCCAGCATTCAGGAGTCTGAGACTGGAGGATCCGGGTTCGCGTCCAGCCTCAGCTACCTAGTGAGGCACTCTGCAACTTACTGAGACCCGGTTTCAAAATAAAGAATAAAAAATAGGTCTGGGGGTATAGCTCGGAGGTAGAATGCCCCTGAGTTCAATCCCCAGTACCATAAAAAAAAAAAAAGAAAAAGGAGAGACACTCAATAAGCAAAGAAGTTAGCTTAACCAAAAGGGATGGATGGTGTGTGTGTGGGATACCCTAATGCACACGATGTACTTTCACAAATATATTAAGGTCAATCACTAAACTGAACTTGAGAAGGAGGGAAGACAAGGGAGTGGGGCGGGAATTGGGGAAGGGGTTAAATGAGAAATGTGTGCATATATGCCTTTATCAGCTTGTACCTAACAAAGATGTATGTTTACAATGCACCAATTTTATATAAAAAAATAAAAATAAAAAATTGCATAATCTAACAAGTATTGGCAACAATGGCAAAAATACACCTGTAAGTGATTATTGGGGAATACATTATAAGGTAATGGTAGAATAACAGAATTATAACTGGATACGTGAGAGTTTATTGATATGGGAGCACTTCCCCAGAGGAAGAATGCTTCTGGGTTCAATCCCTAGTACCACAAAGAGAAACAAAAAAGAGAATTGACAGAAGGTCAAGATCAGCTGCCTGAATAGAAAGTTCTCCATCTCTTTCCCAATATTCAAATATTATCCAGTTCTCAGACCCACCACTCATTGACTGAGTAAAAGGCTTCCCTGAAGAAGAACTTAACAATATCCCAAATATAGTCGTTGCTCTGTATTTATAGGAGATCGCTTCAGAATCCCTCACAGATAACAAAATCTACAAATGCTCAAGTCTTTTATATAAAAGGCGTGGTGGCACATGCTTGTAATCACAGTATTTAAGAGGCTGAAACAAGAGGATCACAGGTTCAAGAGGATCACAGATAACAAACCTACAAATGCTTAAGTCTTTTATATAAAAGGCGAGGTGGCACATGCTTGTAATCACAGTATTTAAGAGGCTGAGACAAGAGGATCACAGGTTTGCAGCCAGTCTCAACTACTTAGTGAAGCCCTCTGCAACTTAGTGAGACCCTGTTTCAAAATATAGAATGAAAATAGGGCTGTCATGTAGCTTGGAGGTAGAATGCCCCTGGGTTCAATCCCTAGTGTCATAAAATGACATGGTGTTTGCATACAATCCATGCCCATACTTTCATATGCTTTACAAAATTTCTAGATTATAACAACTAATACAAGTACTATGCAAACAGTTGTATTATTTAAAGATTAATAACAAGAAAAAATCCATGTTAAGTAAAAAAGTAATTTTTTCAAATATTTTTCATTCATTGTTGAATCCTGATATGGAGGGCCAACTATATGCAGTCATAATTTTTCTGTCATTATCCAGAGATATATCACTATTTAGACAAATGATACATTAGGGAGAGGTGAACACCTAAGTATATTCAGAACTTTTGGCTATAGGACCCAGAGCTCCAGCATGGCTCTCCAAATTAGAATAGGTCATCTGGTTAAGGTTTGTCTCATCGTGGGGCTATGGACACAAATGGTAGTTATTTTCACAATTCCTGGATATAAAATTAAAGTGGATATACTTATCAATTGGCAGGTACCTCACATTGTTTCACTGAAATTAAAGTGAGAGCTGCTATAGTAGGAGATTCTCATCATACCAATAATTAATTTACTAGTTTGGCCAATGCAAAAACTGGGTGGATCATTAAGATGATAATGGATTGATTCAAAACTAACAAAGTCCTTGTGGCATCTGCTGCACCAGTTGTGGTATCTTCCTATAATAGATTAAAAGACCGCCTGGCATATGGAATGAGTTCTTTCTCCCCTCCCAAAAGAAAGGGGGTCAGGTGCAGTATGCATTCATTGAATACATAACAGTATATATTGGTGTTGCCATGTTGATTTTTCTGCTGTTCTGAATAGGGACTGGGATTTCATACTGTTCTGAATAGGGACTTGTATCCTGTGGGAATATCAAAATAAAATATATTGTTTCATTGGATTTATCACATCATGTTTATTGGACCAGATGAGCAAGAAATGGTAAGTACTCTGTATGCCTTGTTAAGACATGTGCTGCAAGAGGAGGGAAATGAGCTCTGTAATGTTTCAGGGACCTGATACTTCAGTAAAGTTTCTCGTAGTATGGGAGTACAGGATATTGTAGGTCATCTCTTCCAAAGTAAAGAACAAGCGATTGTGCTCTTTACCAATAAAAAATAAATACGAGGTCTTGCAAATTTATTTGAGTTTTAGAAGGAACATATTTTATATGTGGAATACTGCTCCAAAAGTTAATTGGGTGGTGTGGAAGGCTACAGGCTTTGAGTGCAAATTCTGAGCAAGAAAGGGCTCTTGAGTATGTCTGTGGTATAAGTTGACCTACTTGTACCATATAACCCAGCATATCCAAAAGTACCAGAGAAAGATACTCTTTGCAATCTTTGGCAAGCATGAAAACTAGAGTCAGTGTAGACTTCTGGAACTAGTTATTAGTTTATTTAATCTCAGTTCCAAATTCATATATTTGCCTGCTCTGGAAGAGTGGACCTGATATTTTTCTGTTAAATATTTTTCTTTTAGAAGCTAGCACTGCAGTGTTGTCACTTGATTACACTGGTGAGACATTGCAGAGGAAAAATGGTTGTGATTCTTGCTTCCATGTGCCTGTGATAGGTTTTCATGCATTCCTGCAGTGCACATACCTCTCCTGCACTAGTCCAGCATGTGAGGCTTTCTCTAACACCAGGTTTCTGCTGCACTCACAGCTCCAGTGCCCAGCTCCTTCATTGACTAGTGGTGAGTAGCTTCTACCTTGCTGGAGGGTTTGTGGTAAATTACCTCCAGAAAGACACCTTCCTATTTTGTGCCTTGAGTAAGAAAATCCTCTATCTTTGATTCCAACTTGCTAACTTGCAAAGAGGACACAATGTCAGATTCTTATCAGTCCCTAATATAAGGTGTGGATTTCATTTCTGGATAAAGAGTGAGCCTTTTTCCTGGGCTCTTGATCTCAAGCCTAGGGGTAAATGGGTGCTACTTATAGTTGCTATTCCTAAATTATTTAAACATTTCTTGCTTCTTGCTAGCCAATCTCTTATTACTCTAATCTCCTATTACTACTTTTTTTTTGCATTTTCAGATATTTTATGACATCTCAAAAGGCATTCTTTAAGTTTCTACAAAAATTGTATTCTGTGATAGGCAAGCGTATTTACATTGTTGAATGAATAACCTCGATGTCATGGTTTGGATTTCTGTAGAATCCATTTTTAAGACATGGAAACTTTTCCAATTTTAATTACTCTGTTATTTCTTTCTTTTGATAAGAAGACTAATATGCAGTTCAGAAAATGGCTCCTGGCATACACTGGACTCAGAAACTGAGCTTCTAACCCTAGATCACCAAATGACCAAGGGAAATTATCTAGATCTGAGACAAGCCCATCATATCACTTGAAATTATTGTATTAACATCTCTCTCTTCTCTCTCTTCTCTCTCTCTCTCTCTCTCTCTCTCTCTCTCTCTCTCTCTCTCTCTCATTCTTTGTTACCAACTTGGGGGGAAAAAAAGAAAGAAAGAAAAGAAAAAAACAGTTTGAGCTTGATCCATGGATGGATTGGCTTTGTATATAGTTGTAAGTGGAAAATGAAATGCTGTTACTTTTTCTGCTTAAGAATGGTCCTTAGACAGCTACCTAGTGAGGCACTCCGCAACTTAGTGAGACTCGGTTTCAAAAATAAAGAATAAAAAATAGGGCTGGGGGTGTAGCTTGGAGGTAGAATGCCCCTGAGTTCAATCCCCAGTACCGCAAAAAAAAAAAAAAAAAAAAAAAAAAGAATGGCCCTTAGAGACAGTGATGAGGAAAATCCCTCACAATGAGCAGAGCATCAGCCAATTACTTAGTCATTTGCTTAGTATACAGAGAAGAGGTCCTAAGTAAGGGTGTTCATGAACTTTAAGGCAATGCTGAATGGTTTAGCTGTTAGGTGAGAAGGCTCAAAAGAATTAGATTGGAAAATTGAAACCAAGTGGGTTTAAGAAGGAAGCATGTGTTTGTAACTCTAGGAGTAGGCACAAGGCATAAGCATCTCTCTTTGCACCCTAACACACCTCCTGATGTATCATTTCTCATCAAAGCTACATGATCATCTGTACTTTAGAATCTTCCACATTTTTTCACTGGACTTATTATGTAAGTGTGGTATTAATGAACACACTCCTCCATCCCCCTCCCCATGTTTTTGCAGTGATCTGGTGGTAAATTCAGACATCATTAGATTCAGCTTTGCTTTCATACCCCCTCCCCCAACCATAGAGAACTGATTCCTATTGTACCTCAGCAGGAAGAAAATAATGTCCTATTTTTATTTATGTAAAGATGGCTCATGTGTTATCATCTACATTATTTTTTATCATCAGTTATTCATCTGTTTTGTCATTATTTCATTATGGGCTGTAATGTGGTGATGTTCCAATAGAATATTTCTCCTGAATTTTACCATTTATTACTTGTCTATATAGAATAAATTTTTCATTTATTTGTGTATTCTGAAATACAGCCTGAATAAGAAAAATAGATTATTTGCCCTTTTTTGTCATTATAGTAATGAGTTCTTGTCTTGGGAATCACCAAAGTGGACCCATGAGTTTCTTTTATAATATCAAAATGAACTGTGTGTGTGTGTGTGTGTGTGTGTGTATGCACACCAAGATATATAAAGATACATATTTTGATCTATGGAAGTTTTTTTTTTCTTTTCGTTGCTCTGTTTATTCCATGTTTGGCAAATGGTGCTAGGATATTCTTTTGTAGAAGTAAATAAAATCATACACTCATAGTATATTTTACTAATTTATTTGATTCTGTATTTGTTGCTTTGAAAAACTTTGTTCTCTAATGATATAAATATAATTATCCATTTGCTTTGTTCTACTGCATATCTCACTAAAGTAGCTAAGGCTAGCCACAAACCTGCTATCTCAGCCTCCCAAGTATAACATTAATGTGATTCTGAATTTAAAAGCCACTTCTACCCCTAGACTATATCATCTATTCTCTCTTTATATAAGAAAAACATTTTGTTTTTCATTTGGGACCTTCCACATTTTTGGATTTGAACCCAGATAGTGTGGTTCTTGAGTTCATGGTCTTAAACAAAATATTAGACTGGAACTACTCCATTAGAAATTACCAAACCTTTTTTATTGGGGAAGGGTGCAGTTGAAAATTGCATATATGTATAACTAGTTCTCTTGAAGATGTGAACCCAAGTTCGCACATATTCACATATTCCAGGGCTCTCCATTAGTCTCACCCCCACCTCCTCCCTCCCAAATTCAAAACCAGGCAGTAGCTAAAAGCCTCTTTTATGGTTTTTTGTGTTCCAAAAGCTTATAGCCTTAACCCAGATACCTACTTTATAGATCATAGCATGCAAGCTTTGCAGATATTCTTTTGAAGTTTGCATTCATAAGCCTTTGTATACTAGGCTCTGTACATTTCCATATGACCTGTCTGAACTTCTTGAAGACAGAGTATGAACAAACATTACAAGCTTTTTGTGAAAGAGAATGTAGACTCCATAGAAAAGATTTCTCCTATATCCTATAATATCCCCTTTAACCATGCCTGTTCATTGTCTTGGTTCTTTCCTATCTCTCCCCTTTTCTATTTTTGTTCTTACTCAGTCTCTAATTCTAGGCTTCTCTAAAAGTCCCTTCAAGTAGGAAAGGTCCACACGGCATAAGAAAAGCTTGAGAACTGGTGGATAGCTTCAGATAACAAAAATGCCAAAGCCAAAGTTTTAGCCACATTCTAACCATCTGTTGTTTATGAGTGCTAGGAGTGGGGTCCTCAGTTTATCTAGTTACACTTTAAGTTTTTCCTGACCTTAGACCTAAAAACTCCATTCCTGGGTAGCTAGCCCAATGGGGTATTTAAAACAGGTGGAGTGAATTATGCTAAAAAAACGTTTATTGTAAAAAAAAAAAAGTCAATTACTCATGTTTCCAACTAGGTTAAATGATGATGCCTATTCATACGAGGTTATTAAGAATTAGTTACATTATGCTATAAGGATATCCTAATAACATCTAAAATATTTTAAGATATAATGTTAAATAGTAAATTATTAAAACACTGAAGAAAAATGATAAGGCATGATAAAATTAACAGTGGTAATTTATGTATTTTTCAAGCTTTCACAAATGGGGATTAATTACTTTTGTTAACAGTATGCATTCAAATATACACGCTGACCACAAGATGTAAGATTGTGCTGGAGGCTTAAGCTTTTTATGACTATTAGAGACTGAGCTGCAGGATATATGTACTGAGAAGAAAAAATTCAGCTGTGTTGACCACATAACTTGGAGGAAAGAAGATTTATTTTCTTATGGTTTCAGGTTCTGTCCATGTGAGGCCAGGGACTGCAGATCTCAGGGCCTGTCAACAGGAAACAAAGAAAGGGGGAGGACATGGACTGTGCTTACATCATGGAGACTGGAAGGAAGAGAGGAACAGGGGGAGGAGGAACCATATATAATCTCCAAGGCCACACCCCCAGGAACCGCCTCCTCCAACCACACCCTACCAGCCTACTGGGTACCACCCAGTAAGCCCATTACAATGGATTTATCCACTTCTGGGATTACAACCCTTATGTTTCAATTTTATCAACCCCGAATATTAATAAATGAGCCCTTTAAGGAACATTTTATATCTAACTATAACAGACTTACAGAAGTTACGGTTTGAAGACATGAGCTTCAGAGGACAGTATTCAAAATGAAGCAAAGTCAATCTCTGGAAAGGACAACAAAAGAATGCAGCCGATCACTAGACAGAAGCCTTATAAGATAGTATAGCGCAGACTGGGGACAAAGACAGTGAAATTGGAGTTTTGAATGGAAAGTCAAATTAATGTTAAGGTAGCACTTAAATTTCAGTCATTCAGAAATTTTGCCATTCCTACTTTCTAAATATACCACTGTTTTCTCATTGCATTTCTTTAAGTAAACTCTTACCACCTTCTTTTTTTTCCTTTATTCAAAATGCCTTTAAAATCCACGTGACATACACAAATGTGACTGGTATATATGTTTTTCTAATATGCATTAAAATATGACTACTAACATTTAGTATGTATCTACAAATAGCTTGAAATCACTTTTGAGGAACATTACTCTAGAGCAAGATGAAAGGGAACTCCCTATGCAGTGATCGAATATGCAGAACAAAAAAGTTGGCAGTGGAGTAAGTTCCCAAAGAACAAAGAAGAAAAGGTTTGGAGGACAGCTCACATTGAGAAGTTGGGAAGTAGCTTGAGATAGATAAAGTATATCCTTAAATGAGAGAACAGAGTAATATGTTGGAAGAATATGCATTTCAGGTATATGAATGAAATTATATTATCTATAAGTATTCATCTTTGATGAATGCTATCTTGGATAATGCTATATCTAAATCAGGTACCTGGGAACCTTCAGGTATTGTTTCCTTAGAACAGGAAGGGAAATGACTTTGTGTCCCAAATGTATATAGACTCTATGTAGTAACTGAGCTAGATAGCAATGTTGGATTACTGGTTAAAATTCCATCCTGGTGAGCCGGGTGTGGTGGCACACGCTTGTAATCCCAGCATTCGGGAGGCTGAGAACGGAGGATCCGGGTTTGCGGCCAGCCTCAGCTACCTAATGAGACCCTGTTTCAAAATAAAGAATAAAAAATAGGGCTGGGAGTATAGCTCGGAGGTAGAATGCCCCTGAGTTCAACCCCCAGTACCGCAAAAAAAAAAAAAAAAAAAAAAAAAAATCCATACTGGTTTCAGAAGGCAGGGCTGCATCAAATTTTCTCCAAAAATATCAATAAAACTCTACTTCATTTTATACCTAGCTAGGATCAATATTTTACTTGTTCCCAACAACAGGGAGCTAATTTTGAAAGGAAGAGAAGAGGAAGGTTCTACCCACCTCCCTGGAAAATTTGATTACATATGTCATATATTTACCAATGATGCTGAAGGGTTCCAGTTTTCTATATCCTGAAGTGCTATTTGCACATGTACAAAAAAAGATATGAAAAGGAGGAGGAATAAAATAAAGAAAACTTCCCACATTAAGTAAATTTTATCTTTAAAATCATTAATTAGATTGAATCCATGACCTAAATCCTCTCTTATCAGGCAACAAGCAGTTTACTAGGCATAGCTCTATAGTCCCTCAGCCTGATGGAATAAAAAGGGAAAGAAAAAATAAATAGTGATAGGTCACTGAAAAGAAAACAATAAGAATGAACAAGAAATTTCCTTTGTTCATTAATAACTCCAGGAATCCTAATATTGTCCAAATCACTTACATACCTGATAGGTACCATTTTCATCCTTCAATGACTTCAATGCAAATGTGTCTCTCTGTGTGAGTGACTCACATATTATCACATCTCTAGTCAATACTACTTGGCTCCTTCAAGTGTAGATTTTTCTCTTTTAAAGAGGCTGAGGCTGTCAATGAGTGTTGCACTGAGCCTCTGTGTATTTTGGGCTCAGGACAATCATTCTTTCTGGTAAGTCAGTTCAAGCTACCATACCATGACTGGGCTATGTAATGATTTTTCATACTGCTGTGATACTATCACTCATGTCCATCTCAATGTCATGGCAAGGGTGAGGCTGCTTCTCCTCCGACTTATAGGCATTGGAACATTACTAATTTTGTCTCATTTTTAACACCCTCTACTTTAACCTCCCTCCTGCAAGGCTCTGGGCAAACTTCTGGAATACTTGTCTACTATTTATTCAGTCATTCTGTCAGTCAATTAACAAATCTTTACTTATTGAGCCTCTTCTCTGAGTCAATTTCTGTTTTAGGCAATGTGGACAGACAACAGTTAACAAAACAGACAAGTTCCCTGCTTTCATGGAAATTATATTTCTATAAGCAAACAAAATAATATTCAGTGCTATAAACAAAATAAAAGATCAGTGCCTACAAATGGTTAATAAAGCAACTATTATAATTATCTAATTTATTAGATATCTGTTGGGTAGCTAATAAAGTTAATATTCATTTTAATAAACAGGAGTAGACTCAAATCATTGGGATTAGTTGTATTCCTTTACTTCACTCATGGTTAAGATTAGGCTTTTCTTCCCTATGTATCTGCTTATGGCTGAGCAGTGGCCCTTCTCTTGGTAAGATGGAAGTCTGCTCCCCCAAAGTTACTCTGGCCTCAGTACTTGCAAGATCTTTCTTCACTTGTAAACGTTCCTCATGGTGACAATTTCCACAGGTCCCTGGGCTGTCTCTTCTAACCAACATGACCTATTTCTATATACATTTTACATAACTTTGTTACCCTATAGTCAGAGGCTTAGCTTCTCCTCTCCAACTCCTTTTGCTTTGGTTTAAAATTTCTTCTTTTGGGTGGGGCTCCATTGAGACACTTTCACCTATCAGTACCTTTTGAAGACATATTCTAAAATCAGAAAGAAATATTATGGTACAATCAGTATTATAGTAATTTCATTTTCCACTGAAACAATTCTATCCTCACTATTCCATCCTTACCTCTGTGGAGAATACCTTAGTTATCTGCCTTAAACAACTTGAAGGCACCAGTCAAATAGCACTGGTTATTTACTCAGGCTGACTAGGATCAAATTCCACTCTACCATTTACTTTATTTGTTCTATGATCTTAGACAAATAATTTATTCACTTTGTGTATCAGTTTTCTCATTTAAAAATAGGAGCATAAATTTACAATGGGGTTATGTCCTGATAAACCTATAATAAGTTGAACATTCCTTTAACATACCTAATCTACTGAAAATCATAGCTTAGTTTAGCCTACCTTTTTTGGGGGGAGGGGGGTGCTGGGAATTGAACCCAAGATCATTGTACCTCTGAGCTGTACCCTCAGCTCTATTTTTTAATCTGGAAATAAATCTTACTAAAGTTTCTAAGAGTCTTGCTAAATTGCTAAGGCAGGCTTTAAACCTGCAATTTTCCCATCTCAGACTCCAAAGTCCTGGGTTAGCCAGACATAGTGGTACATGCTTATAATCCCAGTACTTGGGAGGCTGAGACAGAAGGATCACAGGTTTTTGGCCAGCCTCAGCTACTTAGTGAAGCCCTCCACAACTTAGTGAGACCCTTTTTCAGAATAAAAAATAGGGCTGGGAGTGTATCTTGAAGGAAAAATGCCCCTGGGTTCAATCCCCAGTCCCCACACACACCCCCTCCCCACCTCAAAGAAAAAAAAAATACTGGGATTAAAGGTGTTCGCCACCATGTCTAGCTCTTATCCTATTTTAAATATGCTCAGAACACTTATATCAGCCTATGGGCAAAATCATCCAACACAAACCAAAGTGCATTTATAAGCTAGGCAAAACAATAAACAGTTTAATGAGATAATTTGTGCTAAAATATAATTTATGGTGAAAACCTCCTTTAGCTTGGTACATTAGAGTCAAAAGTATCTAAAATGAGTCACAAACACTGAATACCTACAAATCCGCTCACAAAGGAAAACCCCAGACACCATGGTTAGCAACCTTTCTTATGTATTGACAAACATTATTTCTGAGAAAATTAAGCCTATACTAATTAAAATTAAGTCTATACTATTAAGTTTGTACTAAAGCATCAAACATCTCAAAATTATTAAATGCAGAATCTTGTATCAGTTGTTACCCCTGTGATTACAGTCTAGTAGCTATGTTGCTGCTGCTGCTGCCCAGAATCTAAAGAGAATATCTTATCATGACACTTATTGCTAGCCTGGGAAAATTCAAAACTCAAAATTTAGAGTCTGATTTCTATTGAATTCATAACATTTTTGTACCCTTGTAAAGTTGAAAAATAATAAGACAAAGAATGGTATGTCAAAGATCATTTGAAATCATATTCCTTACTTTTAAGAGTGGTTTTTATTTTCTTTATTTTTTGGATTACCAAAAGGGCTTAGACATGTGTCTGACATTTAGTACATACCATGTAAATGTTAGCTACTGTGTTGGGGGTCTTTGATAATATTCTGTGAGTTTAAAAAGAAACTGTTCTATTCAGTTACAATTTATTAAGTTAAAAGACAGAGGTTAAAATCATGAAAGGAGAAGTTTCATAGAGGGAAATCCAGGAGAAATCAAATGAAAATGTATATATGTCCTCTTCCAGAAGAGGTGGGACTTAATTTTCTCACAAATAATGTATGGCAATACCTAAGAAAGATTGCTAACCA
Organism: Graphiurus murinus; assembly: GCA_004027655.1. Lineage (NCBI taxonomy): Eukaryota > Metazoa > Chordata > Mammalia > Rodentia > Gliridae > Graphiurus > Graphiurus murinus. The sequence goes on along the minus strand of PVLC010000972.1, from coordinate 147,375 downwards.
CGATTTCTGGGGTTTTCCTTTGTGAGTAGACTTGTAGGCATTCAGTGTTTGTGACTCACTTTAGATACTCTTGACTCTAATATCCCAAGCAAAAGGAGGTTTTCACCATAAATTATATTTTAGCACAAATTATCTCATTAAACTGTTTATTATTTTGCCTACTGTTCAACACATGCCCAGATATGCATAAAATGATATATTTCCATATATATGAAAATTTCTTAGATCAGAAAAATTATCCCAAAGGGTCAGAGTTCATCTACCAGTAATTGGCCAACAGCCACTACTGAAGACATTTATAGGTTAAGAGCAATGCAGAGTTGCAAATTGCATTTATGCAAGAACTTTCTTGCACAGCCACTATCATTATTATTTATTGTTGTTGTTATTATTATTATTGTGATACCTAGAACTTCTTCTAATCTTTGAGGATAGAGGAAATATCTAATTAATTATGATAAATTTTTTGTCACCAAGTGGCAGAAATTTCTAATTTTCTATTAGAAAATGTGTTGTAGAAAAAAATGCAGAGTTTGAATTAAGAACTGCTATTCAAAATATTATTTTTTAAATTGTGAACTGGTATACTAAACATTATTAATGCTATTCTAAATACTGTTGGCCTATTTTTTAAAACTTATGATACATAATCCTCAGGAAAATTTCCAGAAATAGGATATAATATTCCAAATCACTCAATCTCATAATGGGGAGAAGAAGTAAAGGAGAAACTTAAGTCATTTTGTGAATTTGCTCAGTTTGTTCGTACCTTAGGGTCCTTAGGTATGCTATTTTGACTCTTTAAAGTTCTCTCTCTGCCCTATTCTGTTAGAATGTGAGGTCACTTATTGACTGAAGTCAAGGCCAAAGGCCTTGGCTTTAGGGAAACTTTGCTTGACCACCCTCATCATAGTCCTTTTTCCCTACATACTGTCACTTTCAGAGTGTTTATCATCGGGGGGGGGGGGAGAGAGAGAGAGACCGACTTACTGACTCAGCCCATCTTTTTTGTTCCCCTCTCAAAACTCAGTGCTTAGCCCAGCACCAGGGGGGCAGATGTTCAATAGCTTTGTTTACAGTTATTAAATGGGATATAATGAGTAGTTTTAGGCCATTGCATTCATGCAAATTCATACTACATCTATCCATTTTTCTTAGGTTAAGGACAAGAAAGGCTTATTTTGGAAATTCACCTAATATCAGAGATGAGACAAGCAACATCAAGCAGAATAGGGTGATAGTTAAACAGACATAAAAGATAGAGAATTCTACCTGAAATATAGTAATTTAGCTTCTATTAACATAGAAACAGTGCCTAATTTAAAAAAAAAATGTCATAACAAAATAATGTTGGGATCTTGGCTTGTCCATGCTGCCTGTGCTGTGCCTGGACTGTTGGCACAGCAGCAGCTAAAGACCCCCTGCAAAGAAACCAGTGACTTGATGTGAAGTAAGTGGCGTCAGGTCTCCACATTCTAAGTGGTCGGCATCTCACTCCACATGAGACAAAGATGCAATGACCTAGACATTGGCCAGAATCTGCAGCAGCGGCAACTCCGCCAACCTCTCCCTCCAGAGCCAATGACCTGATGTAAAGTAAGCAGCCGCAGGTCTTCACATCGTAAGCAGTCTGCATCTTGCTCCTTATTTGACAGAGATTCAACTGCCCAGATGCCCAGCCAGAACCTGCAGCAGCAGTGGATCAGCCCACCTCTCCCTCCAGAGAACCAGAGCAGAGCTCCACTGTAAGTTAACATTGTGGTCACAGGACATCTTGTGGTAAGAGATATACTCATGGGGTCTGAGATTTGCAGTCCACCCCTGTGGTTGGGTTTGAGCATAGGTGCAAGAGAGGCCCATAGCATGTGGGGTACAGAGTCATCACAGGGCCTCTGGGGAATGCCCCATGATTAAATTGGACTCCTGCCAGCTGTGCAGGCAGAGGGAGAGAGAGAAAGAGAAAGAGAAAGAGAAAGAGAGAGAGAGAGAGAGAGAGAGAGAGAGAGAGAGAGAGAGAGAGAGAAAGAGAGAGAGAGAGAAAATATCTGTGGAAATCATGAAGCCCCAGGCTTACACTGAGTTCAGCCCCAGTTACAACTGCCGCCTGCATAGACAGAGTGAAGGACAGGGACAGGCCCTGTAAAGAGCTCAGAGACTCAAGTGCACAGTGGGAGAAATACTAGCAGCACTTGTTGCCTGCACTGACAGAGAGAGACATCAGGCCAGGGTCCTAGTGATTGAAGGAGAGCTAAAGTAGTGCTACAAACTGATATCACTACTATAAGTTACTGAGCAAATGAGAAAACTTGGAATATGCTTGAAAACCTACTATAGTTAATAGACACTAAATGGCTGAAAATATCCATGCAGACAAGGAGGACTGCAGAAGCCAAGTCTGCTCTGTACTTGTATATTTTCAGGATTGTTTGTTTGGTTGGTTGGTTGTTTTGTTATTTTTGTATGTTTTCTCTCTTCCTCATCCCTTTTACAAGCTTCCTCCCCTCTTTCCTATATACTTTCTTCTCTTCAACTTTTTTTCTCTTTGTATTATATTAAATCCATTTCATATCACTACAACTAAATACTCTACATTGACTACTAGAATCCTCTTACATATTCAGTATCTGTAATCTCTACCATATATTACCTTACTACACGCAAACTTTCATTCTAATCAAGCATATCCTCTACTTTACCCCATTGCTGCATTCACTACTCTGGCTCCTTTAGTCTCACTCAACCTTCTCCACTGAATTCAACACAACTTTTCCTTGTATATACCAGCTGACACCTCTAAATCCCTACTGCTGAGATTAGACCAGAGAAGTGATCCACCAGAAAGAACTGCCAGACACCAAGGATAAACAAACCACAGCTGATAGGCAGAATCATCCAATACCTCACACAGGTTCTGAACCCACTCCCTATAATGGAGGTGACAGACAGGACCTTGGACCTTAACACCTGAAACCCATCAATCACCAAAGGAGCCCCAGAGTAACTATAGCTCAGTAGTGATGATCTACAGATAGGACACAGTTTCAAAGCTGGTCTTAAAGGGTAATAAAACACAATAAAAACAGAGAAAACCCATATAATAGAGGCTATTCAATTGTAAGGGATACCTAGTGGTAAATATATACCACCACAATAAGATAGTAATAGTAGATAGAGAAAATAAACATAAGAAATCTATAGACTGAGGGAAAGCTAGCACAAGCAACAAACATATAAACTTAAGAAATTGGAAATCATGGGAAGGAAGAATAGCAAGGAAACAATGAACTCCCACAACCCCACAGTAACAGAACCCACAAACACAGAATTCCAGAGATTACAAAAAAGAACAATTCAGATCTTTAGTAGTAGGAATGATACAGGACTTCTGAAAAGGATTTTGAGAGAGCCTGAAAAAAAAAAAGGTACAAATGAACAAAGAATTGGACACCCTGAACAGGAATCAAAAAGAAGATTTGAAGGAAGTGAAGGATATAAAGGATGCAATGATTGAAGTGAAGGCATCAATATAATCTATAAATAGTAGACTAGACCACATGAAAAATACAAGCTCACTCTTAGAAGATAACTACTCCAAAAATGAATGCATAGTATATAATTTAGGAAAAATAATTCAATAGCATGAATTGGACCTTGAAGAGTTCTGGACAACTTTAAAAGAGCTAACCTAATAATAATAGGCATAGAAGAAGAAATAGAAACTGAAATCAAAAGAAACAACTATCTTTTCAAAGAAGTAATATCAGAAAATTACCCAAAGAAAAAGAGATTGACACACAGGTACAGGAAATATATAGAACCCCCTTGGGATAAGATCAGAGAAAAGATTCACCATGACATATAATAATCAAACTGACTACAAAGGAGACAATCTTTTGTTTTTTTGTTTTTTTTGGCGGTACTGGGGGTTGAACTCAGGGGCATTCTACCTCCGAGCTACACCCCCAGCCCCATTTTTTATTCTTTATTTTGAAACCGAGTCTCACTAAGTTGCGGAGTGCCTCACTAGGTAGCTGAGGCTGGCCGCGAACCCGGATCCTCCGGTCTCAGCCTCCCGAATGCTGGGATTACAAGCGTGCGCCACCACGCCCGGCTCAAAGGAGACAATCTTAAAGGTGACAAAAGTAAAAGACCAAGTGACATTCAGAAGCAAACCAATTAAAATCACTCCAGACCTCCCAAACCAATTCATGAAAACCAGGAGGGCCTGGAGCAACATATTTCAAACTCTGAAAGAAAACAACTTGCAGACAAGATTGTCCTACCCAGCAAAACTATCTCTTAAATTTATGGGGAAATGAAAACTTTCTATGACAAACAACTGAAAGAATTTATATCTTCCAAATGAGCACTAGAGAAAATACTAAAAGAGATTAATTACAAAGAAAAACTAGCAAATAAACATCAGAACCAGAGAAACAATATTTTCCAGCAAGCAAACAACTAATCAAAGGAGAACAAACAATACCTCCAACAGAAGTTAAAACTCACGTTAGGAATTAAAAATAATCTCTCAATAACCACACTGAATATAAATGGCCTGAACTCCCCAATAAAAAGACATAAGGTGGGTGGCAAAATGGATTAAAAATCAGAATCCATGTATATGCTGCCTGCAAGAAACACACCTTACAAGTAAAGATACCCACAAACTAAAGGTGATGGGCTGGAACAAGGTATTCCATTCAGGAAAAGCAGGAAAAAACAGGAGTAGCAACTATGATATCAGACAAATTAGACTTAAAGCCTAAGCTTATCAGAAGAGACAAAGCAGGTCATTTTTTACTCATAAAAGGAACAATTCAGAAAGAGGAAGTAACAATAGTCAACATTTATCCCCCAAACATAGGTGCAGCCACTTTCGTAAAACAAACTCTTTGTGATATTAAGTCACACATACATAGCAATACAATACTACTGGAAGACTTCAACACTCCTCTCACACCACTAGACCAATCTTCTAGACAAAAGGTCAGTAAGAACACCATAAAACAAATGGATGTATTAAACACATACAGAATATTTCACCCAACTAAAGCTGAATTCACATTTTTCACAGCTGCTCATGGAATGTTCTCCAAAATAGACCACATCAGGAGCCACAAAGCAAACACCAGCAAATTCAAAAAATGTGACAGTCTCTTCTGACTTTTCAGACAGTAATGTAATGAAACAAGAAATCAACTATAAGAAGACTCAGAGTAACCACAAAAACACATGGAGACTGGCATCATGCTGCTTTATAAGAAATGTGTCATAGAAGAAATAAGGGGAGAAATTGAGAAATTCCTAGAAACAAACAAAAATGGAGACACAACATATCAAAACCTCTGGGACATCTTGAAGGCAGTATTAAGAGTGAGTGCCCACGTAAGAACAGAAAATCACCAAATAAATAACCTAATGACACATCTCAAAGTTTTTAAAAAACAGGAGCAGTATAACCCCAAAGCCAGTAGAAGACAGAAAATTATTAAAGTCAGAGTAGAAGTCAATGAAGTAGAGAATAAAAGAAATACAGAAAATCAACAAAACAAAAAGCTGGTTTCTTAAAAAGATAAATAAGATAGTTTTCTGTTTTGCCAACCTAACCAAAAGAAAGAGATAATCAACCCAAATTACTGAAATAAGAGATAAAAATGATGATATTACCACCAACAGTGTGAAATACAGAGGATTATCAGAAACTACTTTGAAAAACTATACTCCAACAAAATGGAAAATTTAGAAGAAATTGAAAAATTTCTAGACACATAACCATCCTAAATTGAGTCAAGAAGACACAGAAAATTTAAACTGCTCAATAGCCATCAAAGATTGAAGCAGTGATAAAGAGTTTATCATCAAACAAATGCCCAGGACCACAAAGTTTCCCAAGCGAATTTTATAAAACATTTACAGAAGAGCTAATCCCAATGCTTCTCAATTTACTCTATGAAATATAAATGGGAGTTTCCCAAATACATTCTTTTAGGCAAAATCACATTAATACCAAAGCCAAATAAAGACAGCTCAAGAAAAGAAAACTATAGGTCTATACAATTGATAAACTTAGACAGAACTGCTAAACAAAGTACTAGTAATGTGCATTCAAAATCACATCAAGAAAATTATATACCATGACTAAGTCAGGTTTATCCCAGGGATGCAAGGCTAGGTCAACATACAAACAAAAATTCTTTTATTCACATAAACAAAACCAAAGACTAAAATCACATGATTATTTCAATAGATGTTAAAAAAGCATTTGATAAAATCTAATATCCACTCCTGCTAAAAGCACTGCAGAAAGTCAGAAAAAATAGGAACATATCTCAACATCATAAAGGCAGTATACAATCAACATCATATTAAGCTTGTCATGGTGGCACACACTTGTAGTCCCAGCACTTGGGAGGTTGAGACAGGAGAGTCACAGATTCACAGCCAGCCTCAGCTACTTAGTGAGGCCCTCCACAACTTAGTGAGACCCTGTTTCAAAATAAAGAATAAAGATAGAGCTGGAGATTTAGCTCATAGGTAGAATGCCCCTGGGTTCAATCCCCAGTACCACACACACAAAAAAAATCATATTAAATGGAGAATAACTGTGAGAGTTCCCACTAAAAACATGAACAAGACAAAGATATCCATTATCATCACTTCTTTTCAATATAGTACTGAGACTCTAGCTAGAGCATGTTCCTGAGACTTGAGCTAGAGCAATAAGAAAAGAGAAGGAAATCAGTGGAGTACACATAGGAAGGGAAGAACTAAAACTGTCCCTATTTGTAGAAAAGGCCCTATACTTAGAAAACCCAACAAACTCAATCATAAAGGTTTATAGAACTGATAAAAAAAATCAGCATATTGTCTGGATACAAAATCAATCTTAAAAAATCAGAAACTTTCCTCTATGCCAGCCATAAATATGTTGAAAAAGAAAACCATAAGACACTTCTACTCATGATATCTCCCCCAAATAGTAAACCTAACCAAGGAGGTAAAAGACATCTACAAGGAAAATTATAAAACATTGAAAAAAGAAATCAAAGAAAATCTTAGAAGATGGAAAGGTCTTTCATGCTCTTGGATAGACAGAATAAATATCATTAAAATGTCTATTCTTCCAAAAGTGATCTACAGATTCAATGCAATACCCATTAAATTACTAAGGTCATTACTCACATAGAAAAATCAGTCCTTAAATTCATTTGGAACAACAACAACACAAAATCAGAATAGCCAAAGTGGTTCTCAGCGACAAGAACCAGGCAGGAGGCATCACGGTACCTGACTTAAAACTATAGAGCCATAGTACTAAAAACAGCATGGTATTGGCACAAAAACAGACACTTGGTCCAATGGAGCAGAATAGAAGACTCAGAAGCAAACCCACACACCTACAGCCAATTGATTTTGACAAAGGGACCAAAAACATACACTGGAAAAAAATAGCCTTTTCAACAAATGATGTTGGCAAAACTGGTTGACCATATGCAGAAAAATGAAAATAAATCCCATTTTTTTTTTTTTTTTTTTTGCGGTATTGGGGATTGAACTCAGGGGCATTCTACCTCTGAGCTACACCCCCAGCCCTATTTTTTATTCTTTATTTTGAAACCGAGTCTCACTAAGTTGCGGAGGGCCTCACTAGGTAGCTGAGGCTGGCCGCGAACCCGGATCCTCCGGTCTCAGTCTCCCAAATGCTGGAATTACAAGTGTGCGCCACCACGCCCGGCATAAATCCCATTTTCTCACCCTCTACAAGAGTCAATTCAAGATGGATCAGAGATTTGGAAGTCAGACCAGAGAACTTGCAGCTACTTGAAGAGGGCATTGGCCCAACTACCATAGGCACTGGTAGAAACTTTCTCAACAAGACCTCAAAGGTGCAGGCAATCCAAAGTCAGATCAATATATGGGATTACATTAAACTGCAGAGCTTCCATGGGGCAAAGAAAACTATCAAGAACCTCAACAGAGCCAACAGAATTGGTTATTTGTGCCAACTACTCCTCTCATAGAGGACTAATATCTAGAATATACAGAGAACTCAAGAAACTCACAACTATGAAAACAAATAACCCAATCAAAAAATGGGCAAGTGAACTAAATAGACACTTCACAAAAGAAAAAATGAAAATGGCTAATAAATGTATGAAAAAATGTTCAACATCACTAGCAATCAGAGAGATGCAAATCAAAACTACCCTGAGATTTCACCTAATCACCTAACCCCAATTAGAATGGCAATCATTAAATACACAAACAACAGCAAATACTGGTGAAGGTATGGAGAAGTGGGAACTCTGTTGCATTGTTGGTGGGATTGCAAATACAAAAGTATTAATTAAAGAACAAAAAAACTAGTTAATCTGAATAATAGTAAAAAGTTTTGAAAGTAATTATTGTTTTTGGCTAAAGCTTATTGTACTGACCAAAGGAGGGAATGACAATTTGATTGAATAGTAGAAGAAGAATACAGATGAGCTATTCTTTGGCAGTGTATTCTTCATTTTATGCCATTTTTTAAAACCATTTTCAGTCTTTTGGAGACTCAGGTATTTTGCATAAAACTTCACTTAAAAATAAAGTTATAACTTGGTCAAACAACTTTAGGACCAAGAAATTTAAGACAAATACAACCAAAATATGTGTTAGAAAACATGTAGAAATAGCCTAAGTACTTAATAGATCAAAAAGTCCAAGGTGCTACTTAGTTCTTCTTGGGTACCTCCAAACATAGTACACAATACAAATTTGTTCATATAAACTTTTCTCACTAAAAAAGCTCTTATGGAGAATTGGTGCGTCTTTGCCTGAAATGATAATTTTGAAATATTACTTTGTGCAGAAATTCATTTAATGTATTTTTGTTTTTTTAAAAAAGTTGTAATACTAAGAAAAAGTAATTATCTGAAACATGATATCTGAAATGTGGCATAAATTTTCAAGGATTTTGATGAAAGGATCTGAGTGAATAATTACTCTGTATGGTCAGGGTCTACTAGACTCCTTTTTGAGTTTCACTTTGGAGGAAATAGAGGGGCACTTTCTTTTTTCCCAATGTGCTGGGCATCAAACCCAAGTCTTCATGCATGCTAGGGAAAAAGGCACTTTCTGAAGCTGTTTCTAGTATTACTGATGCTCCTCTTGCTCAAATTTGTTGAATCATATACATATTGTGAGATTTGTTCCCATTATGACTATTGGGCAGCAAAGGAAAAAATCGATAGGCAAAAAGAGAAGCCAGATTTGATAGTACCAGCTATATATCTTATGTACTCATTCCACGTGACAATAGACTCATTAAACCATGAGTTGGATAGACATTCTATAGTAATTTTCTATTTGTATCAGATTTCTACCTGTTTACTCACATAGCAAGAATTTGCCTATAGATAGTAGAACACTGGGAATTCATAGTTCCAATGTGCTTTTTGTTTCTTAAAAATTATCTCTGTGCCTAAAATTTCTCTTCTATAAAATGAAGATGATAATGTGAATTTCCTCTATAGCAGAAATAAAATGAACAAATGCATCAAACTTTTAGATCAGTATAGATAACTCTTATTACATACTCCTTATTAGGAAGAGAAAAAATTTACTTGACTTACTAATACATGACAAAACTTTACCCCTTTTCTTACTAATTGGGCAATAAATTGCTTAAATTAAATTTAATTTGATTTCTACAGAAAACATAGTGGTTGGTGGTAGGCAAGAGATGAGGACAAGAAATCAAAATTTTGTGGGTGGGTTGAGGCAAATATCCTTTTAGAGTATAACTTAGGCATTCAGGAGAAGAAGTAATTGGATACTGGAGTCTTCTCAACTTTAAAGTGAAGGGTTTTTATGAGTTAATCTCTCTCTGCCTTCTAGCCATTGTTATGGGATATTTGTGGGGCTGGAAGATGGTAAATGGGCAGCCAGGGAGCACCACTGGACACTCCTATGCAGGAAGCAACTGATACACAAATTTCACTAGTGTTTTTCAACCTTGTTATATCTCATGGCTCCCCTGTTTAACATTGTAATATTGTCTTTATCACATGAAAATAAGTTCATAGTCAATACAACTCATCTGCAGAAGAATTAAACTCAATCAATATATTTAAACTAATAGAAGAATAAAAGTAATTCATTTTTATAGTAAATAGTGTTTAATATGTAAATATTCTATCCTCCTAATTACTAGAATACATGACAAACTGGATAAATGTTTGCACCTGTGTATACAATCACCACAAATGCTGCAACTATAAATGCGGACTGATGAAACATTCCCAATCAAGTATTAAAAGTATTGTCACTAAAAATTTCATCAAGGTTGAGTGGTCTTAATAAAATTTTTCCCTTCATCTACAGTCATTACTTTTCTGAAAAATTCAGTATGTATTAAACCTTGCAATAAATGTGTATTATTTTTAACATGTAAAATAAAGTTAGGTTTCAGGTTCATATTGTTTTAAAAAGATTTTTCATCCAAAGCAATATATGGTGGGGCCATATAAGGTTTTATGTGGTATAGGACAATTCTTGTTTGTATGGCACCTAAGTTCCATTTAGTCAATACCTGTAATATCTACTAGTGGTAACAAACATCACTTCTTCTGTTCCTCCCTGACATTTCCCAAACATACTCTAGAACACAGTACTGCTCTCATGTAAAATCCCTGATTTCAAACACAAATGTTATTTAAGAGGAGTAATAATCAGACAGACAAGATATCCTGCAAAATGGGAGAATATTTACAATCTATAAATCTGACAAGAGATCAATGTAAAGAATATATAAGGAACTCAAAAACTGAATAGAAAAAACTAAATGAATAAATAGACCAATTAAAACAAGACAATTTAGCTAAATAGGTATTTCTAAAAAAGAGATATACAAAAGGCCAACAAGTACATAAAAAGTTGCTCAATGTCACTTACTCATCAGAGAAAGACAAATCAAGACCACATGAGATACCACCTCTCTTCCGTAACAATGACTATTATCGAATAGACTAAAAATAACAAGGGCTAGGGAGAACATGGAGAGAAGAATTCATGCGCTCTGTTGGTGATAATGCAAATTATTACTACTATTTCACATTATTTATTAGGTAAGGAACTTAGAATGTTTCAGACATCTTACCTCTTCCCAAGGAATAGTTATGAGTAGTTGGAAACATCTTAAGGAATAACACAAAAGCTAATTATAATAGGGGGAACTCTTGTGATCATAGGAAAAACCATTTTCATGGAGTTCTGTTGTTACCATGGAGGTATGTTTGGGAAATGAGGTTGTGGAACCAAGAAAGTCTGACTCTGGAAGAAGAAAAATGGTAGTGTACTGGCTAGAAGGAACTGAAACACAGAAAAAGATATTTAGATTTCAAAGATGGAACAAATTTAAACATGTTTATGTACTAAGTGTTAAGGATCAGTAGAAGAGATGGTTTAGACATTTCTATTGGGTACATACTTAAGAAATACAGGATATGTTTGTTTTTTGCTTTTTTTTTTAACTGCCAAAATTTGTTGGTCCATTTTCCTAGCAAATAGAAACAGTGACATCTGGTGTATGAAATAACAAACTTCAGATCTTATTGCATATTTGAAAATTTAAAGGAATCTCTTCTTAAAGGAAATCTAAGGTTTTATAAGAATCCATATGTAGAACAAGCTTATGGGTCCTACTTCTATTATTAAAATTTAAATTTTCTCCTTTTGGACATTTGATCATGGGTGATAAAGACAGGAGTGACTGAAGGAACAGAGACAGAAGGGAAGCAAATATGGAAGCCATGCCTTTAGGAAAATCTATCTACTTATGTTTCTATCTACTTATTTCTTTCTTATCTTCCCTTATCCCAGGGGTTTTCTGCTGATTCATTCTAGTTTAGATTATATGTTAGCTTTTTATCACTCAAATAAAATGCCTAAGAGAAACAACTTAGAGGAGGAAAGATTCGTTTTGGCTTATGATGTCAGAGGTTTCAGTCGATGGTCAGTGGGCCTTTGGTGAGACAGAAAGGAAGTCAGGAAGCAGAGAGAGAAAGGGGTTGGAGACAAGATATAGCCCCCAAGGGAATACCCCTCAAGTACACACTTTCTCCAACTTGGTTCCACATCCTACGGTTTCCACCACCTCTCAATAGTCTATTCAGGGAGCTATGAATTCTTCCAGGGACTGATCCACTGATGAGATCAGAGCCCTCATGATCCATTCACTACCCTAAACCTTCACCTCTGAACACCACTGCACTGGGGAGCAGACCTTCAGTGTAGGAGCCATTGGGGAGCATTCCAGATCTAAACCCTAATCTAATGTATACTGTCTCAGCCACCCTATGTGGAATTTCCTAGGTCCTGTCAACCTACAGACTGCAATCTATCTTTAGAACAGGATATTTTCTTTTATCTCTTGTGAAATTATTTCTTCTCCATCAATTTCTTTTTCTTCCTCTAAAACTTACATTATTTGTAGTTCTACATTCCTGAATTGATTGTCTTTTATGACTTCTCTATATTTTCATTTCTTTGTGATTTTTCTTTTGTTTTGAGACTATTAGTTCAGATCTCAACAGTGATCATTTCAGCTCACACTTCCATTAACATTTAACTTTTTTAGTGCAAATGTAAGTAACACAGTTCTCTCTACCAGTACTTGTCTCAGAGCCACAATTAGTGGCTGCCCTGTACTCCTGTTGATGGGAGGTGTGGCTTCACAGTCTTAATGTGGTTTGCTGACTCATCTAGAATGGGATGTTGAGGGAAGAGTTGGAATTTTCAGTTGTTTTTTTTTTAAAAGAACTTTAAAAAGGATGAGAGCTTATTCAAGGTTACAAAATAGTGGCTTCTTAAGTTAAGCTAATCTTTTGATAGAAAAGATTTAATTTTATTCTCACCCTAGAAAGTGACTTTTGTGATAATAAAATATATATTCATATTTTTAAAATATATGAAACTGATCTAGGCTTCTACAAAAGTCCATATTTTAAGGAAAAAAATAAAAAAGGAAAAAGGAAAGTTCAGACAAAAGTACATTATTGAGCCATATGGGAAAAGAGTTAGCATTCCATTAAAGGAAACTTCCTTTGACATTTCACTGAAGAAAGTCAAGATGATATTTTATACCTTGGATTTTTCCCCTAGTATGACCTCCAGGGAGCATGGCACAATATTTATCCCTTTTCTTGAACTAAATAGTGCCATAAAAGAGGACACATGCTGCACAAATTCTATCAGTATTGTTTTATGTCTGTTCATTCCTAGAGTTGTCTAGGTACAACTGTAAGATACTTTCTTTTTTTTTTTTTTTTCTAAAAATTGAAGCTGCAATCAATACACTTTCCATTGGAACCCAGGTTTAATAAGGTCGACCTGCATGGAATGCAGGGGAACAAAGCAACTGCAGACAGAATAAACCAGGCCTCAATGAAGCAGGAAACTGCCTTTAACAGTGTGACTTGATGGAAGAGCTCCACACATAAAAATTCAGCTGCCCCAAAACATGAAGCTTTTGTTGTTCTTTAACTACCTTGGTGAGAAAAATTCCCAGAGAGACTGTAAAAAAGCAGTGGTATTGTCATTATCATTCTTGGGTAAAGGAAAAAAGCCTTTTATGTCTCAAAGTGTTTCCTTCCCTCATTTCATTAGTTATCTCTGTTTGGAAACTTTAAAATATGATCTTAGGACTCCAGTTCTAACTAATACATCAGCTCTAATACATTAAATACTCTATTTCTGCTACTCAATTCCATTCAATTTAAATTACTTTCTTATAAAAGTCTAAAAGATCATCTATTTGCAGAATTGATGCCACCTTTAAATGCTACAGCACAGGGATCAGCCAGTAGCAATGCAATAACATTTCATGAACCTGCAAGGTGTCCATTTACATGCTAGACTATATTTCATCTGCTACATTGGAGGCATAATCTAAAGAAACCTCTAGAGACTATCAGATTCACTCTTAATATATTTCAGTATCATTCAAGACTCTTAGCTGTTTGTTTCCTTTTATTTTTTCATGAATTGGGGATTGTTTTATACTTTTATTGGTACATTGTAATTATATGTGATAGTGAGGTTCAAAGTGATACAAATATATATGCACACAGCACTTGGTGTGTTTCCTTCTGGGAATATTACATATTAGTATGTCTTAGTGAGATTGGTAGGATATCTTCATATATGAACACAGCATTATGTTCTGTTTCCTTCAGCAAACCTTCCTTCCCTCTCCCTATTTTCCTGCCCCAACCCCCTTTCACTCTTCTACTTGTCTGTCTCTTCATTGACATGAAGTCTCTTTTGTTTCCTATTTTCTCTCTAGCTTCCATATATGAGAGAAAACATTCAACCCTTGGCTTTCTGAGACTGGCTGATCTCAGCATAATATTCTCTAGTTTCATCCATTTTCCTGTAAATAAGATAACTTTGTTCTTTATGGCTGAGTAGAATTCCACATATGTCTGCATCATATTTTCATTAACCATTCATCTGTAGATTGGTTCCATAATTTGGCTATTGTGAATTGCACTGGCTATTAACATGAATATGCATGTATCACTGTAGTGTATGTAGTTAATTGCTGAGGATCACTACAGAGATACATGAGGATGAGAGGCTGCCTGCAAACCTGCAATCCTCCTGTTTCAGCCTCCTAAGTATTGGGATTACAAGCATGAGCCACCACATCTGGCTAATATGTTAAAAAAAGTATAAAGATTCTGAGAGAAATAAGGAAGTGTTTTTTTTTGAGGCCCTAAGAATTTGTGGGAAATCAAGGCTAATCAATATTTTGGTGATCAGAATGGCAATCATCTTCAAACTACCATTCCTTGTTATGCTTTGATATTCCTCTTCTGCTCTCAGGAATGTAGTATAATAATTTTAGTGACATATTTCTTATAAACTGAATGCACAAATGAATGAGACTTGGGGAATGAATAAAAATGGGTCTTTGAAAAATAAGGCTTTCAATGTGAACATTCTTATGATAATTTACACTGAATGCAGATTGTGGATCTCTGCATTTTGCGGCAGAATTTCTGTCTAGTACAGTCAAATATAAATAAGAATGGAATGGTATCCCAACCCTATGGTACAGGACAAAATCATTATAACTTCTTCCACTCTATTCAAGCCTTAAACCTCACTTTACCCCAGTGATGTCCTTGTTGTCAGCAGATGGTCCAATATTGTAATGTTGCCATAATAGAGTCTCCTAATTATAATGTTCTCGGCTTCCTTTCCTACCTAAAAATATTTATCATCACAAATTCTATTTTCTGCATTATATAGAAGAAGCTAGGGCTTGATAGCAAGATATATCTAATCTGTTCTATTACTAAGATAAGCAAATTTATACAGATTATTTAATCTCTCTGATACTCTTTCATTAAATAGGAATAATCAGTGCTGTTTCCAAAGAATGCTGTAAGGATTTGTGATGCCTCTCTTTAGAAAGATATATTTTAAATATGCTTAGAATACTGGTTCTAGTTGACACATCATAGGTGACTAATAAATTATTACTAATTTATATCTCTGAGGAAAAAGTCTTTCCTCAGCAAGGCTAATTTCTCCCCTTTCCTCCAGTACCATCAAGTACATTCCACTCTTGATCAGCTAATTATTCATTAAAACAGGGCTTCTCCTGGCCTTATAAACCTGTTCAAATATACTTTTTTACTGTGCAGTACTGTGAGTATTGACAAATGTACACTGTCATTTAACCACCACTACAATAAAAATAAATAATTTAATCACTGCTCAAAATACTTCTGCATTTACCCCTAGCTTCTGAAAAATCACTGATTTGCTTTCTGTCCCTATAGTTTTGCCTCTGCAAATAATATACATAAATAGAATAACACAGTATATAGCCATTTGAGCTTGATTTATTTTATTTAGTATAATGCATTTGATACTCATGTTGTTGAATGTATTATTCATTTGTTCCTTTTAGTGATCTACTAAATATCATTACCATAGTATATGTAACCATTCTTCAAATAAGGGGCATTGGAGTTATTTCCAGTCTTGCCATTTCAAATAAACTAGAGCTGAATTTTGAACTGCCTGTGTTGTTCAAATTACTTTTCAATTTTAACTATTTGAGGTTAAGAAGCAGTTAACTCTCTTCAATCTCTACAAATCCATGAATCCATAAACTCTATTATAGTCCTTTTCATTCCTGGTTGCAAAGTGGCAATTTCTATTTGGAGTAAACTTTTTGTAATGTTTGTCAGTCGGGCTATAACAACCAAAGCATGCTACCATCATTCTGTTTTCCAATAATTTCTCCCTAGAACAAAAACTTAATTAGATACAGAATCAGCCATCCATATCATTGGAGATAATGATGCTACAAAAAGTTTTGGTACTGCAAAGCATGAAAACATCCATGCAATAATTTTCTTTCCACCTCCTTTCTAGCCTTCATGCTAATGCAAGAAACTTTTTTAGTTACAATACTCCCAAATCCCATATACCAATTTTTGTATTAATCAGGTTATGCTGTGATCACAAAACACTTAAAACAGTAAACATCTACTTTTCCTTTACGTGTTGAGGATATGGGTTTCTGTTTTTTGTACCAAGGATCCAGTCTAACACAGGTGTCATCTCAACATTCACTTTTGTTAACACTTCAACAGAGGAAATTAAAAAAAGAAGTGCACATCAACTGCCTAGGACAGATACACTTTACTTAAATTGCTTGAAAGTGACACCTGTCATTTTATTGGCCAAGACAAGTCACAAGGTCATACTAACTTCACAGGTGGTGATGAAATACAGTCCTACCATGTACCTCACAACGGGGAGGTGAAAATACATCATAGCGAGCACACCAGGATCTGGTTCTTCCCTGAGCATTTGGCCAATATTTTTAAGAACTTTTATTAAACATTACACCTTTTTCTCAGCAATTTCAAATGCCACCTTTATTATCTACTAAATTCTGACATGTAATGAGTTTACTACTGGACTTTATTTCATTTAGCTTTTGGTGTTTGCTGTACCTCAAACATTTAATTACTATAATAGTCCACATATCTATTCTCTAGAACACTTATTTTATCTATCCTAAATATTGGTATCCTTGAGCCTGGAACTAACCTCCTGTAGATATTGAGGGACAATTATTGGCAATATATGAAGTCTTAGTCTTTTTAGATGATGATTTATACTGATGTTTTGACTACTTTTCCTACCATTACTGAGAGAAGTATTAAAATCTCTAACTGGGGATCTATCTCTTTCTCATTTTAATTCTGTACGCTTTTGCCTCATGTGTTTTAAAGTATTGTTATTATTAAGTGTATTCACTTCAAGATGGTTATGTGTTTTTGATGAATCGATTCTTTTGTTACCAATGACCCTCTTTATGTCTGGTGATGCTCCTTGTCTTGAAGTCAATTTTGTCTGACATTAATATAGCACACTAGTGCTTAATTGCTTAGTATTTGCATGGTGTATGCTTCTCCATCCTTTTATGTTCAATGTGTCTTTGTGATTATATTTACAGTGTATCTCTTCTAGGTGCAAATAGTTTAGCTTTGCCTTTTTATGAGGTGAGGTGTGATAAACTTTTGATTTAAATTATTCATATAACTGACATTAAATCTACCATAGTAGTGCTTTTTATAGTGTTTTTATAATTTTATTGGTTATTATAATTATACAAACATACATAACCTCACTATTCTTGTGGTTTTATTTAACATAATACTTGATTCATCATTTTTTCTACATGCTGATGGTATTAGATACTAGAAAAATTACTAGATTTTATTTAAAAGGTTATAAATATTTCATAGGGGTGCTAAATGTTTTCTTTACTATCACATCTGTAAAAACATAAGGTCTAGTTTTCCCACTTTTCATATTAGAATATTAGATTTGGGTATTGTCTTATCACCTACTACTTACTCAAAGAGTTTAGCATCCATTTTAGGTTATTGCCTAGATTCATTAAGGTTTTGCTGGTTGAACACATTTTTGTACATTTATACCATGAAATGATATCTTATAGCTATTATAGTAATACTAACTAGTGTTTTATGGGAGGATACTTTCGGTAAATTATTATTCTAAGTGTTCTGTATGTGATAATATATTGTGCTAAGTAGTGCAGGGATTTGGGTACTATAATTACCCCCATTTTACAGGTGAAATCTCAAATACAGAATGATTTGTCCAGAGCCACAGAAAGTATTGAGTTGGAATTCAAAAGAATGAATGAGATCTATATCAACTGGTAAAAGAGACACAATATAGTTGTATATAAGCTTATGTTTTTTTTTAAACCAATGTTAAATTGATGTATGCATTTGTCTAAGAAGAATACATTTTAATTGGTTACATGGTGGGGAAAGGAGATATAATATTGGAGATGTATAGATAGTTGATTAAATAGGAAAATAAAATCACTCTCCAAATTAGTATTTTTTAAAATTTTGAGATAAAGTAGCATATACAATATGATTTTCTTTATATAAATTATATGTATACACATATAACTTCTGCTTTACCTTTTTATGTACTTCTCAGCTATTTTATAATAATCACTTATTAACAAAACATAACATAACAAAAACATACAGCATTTTCATTGTGGAAGACTGAATAACTTTCTTAAACTACTCAGTTCTATAAAGGACAAATACTGCTATTTAAACTGTGAGAGAGAGTTCAAAGATTTCAAGAATGCAATTATTATCAAGGCAGAGACCTTTTCTACCTTTCAATCTCAGCTTCAAGTAGCATTTGAAACAGTAGGCAAAAAAAAAAAAAAATTGTTTTGTTTTGTTTCCTTAGGGTAGCATTTTTGGCCAAATAGTGCTCAGTATACTTTCTTCACTATATATATTTCCCAGTTTTTATAATTCACTTAAAAATTTTAAATTTGACAACATAAAAATATTCATGAACATGATAAAAATGCACATAACAGTTTGATGTTATACACTGAAGTACAACCATTTGCTTAGTTTATTTATGCAGAAAACTTTAAAACATTGCATATATTATTTATATGTTATTTAAATGTATTTTTAAAGAAAAAATGTTATTTTAAAATGAAAAAGGAAACACACACAAAGAAGAAATATAATTGGAGTGTCAGTTTAGGGAGACCAATCATTCTCTTTGTTTTACTATAAAACATCAATCTTGTTCCAAGCACAAGCACCTTGCACTACCTTTTCTCTCTGAAGACTCTTCCCTTATATCTGAACATGGCTGGCTCCATCATGACATTCAGTTCTCAGCATTAATGTCATGTCTTTAGAGAGAGTTGTCCCTGACTAAGGTGCCTAAAATAGCCCCTTCTCCATTTCTCTCTATCCCACTATTCTTTTTCATTTTAATTATAGCATTGGATCTATTTGAATTTTTATCTTGTTTATTGTCTGTCTCTCTCCACTATTTCCTGTATTGGAAATACAAAGCAAGTATTGGCTAGAGTTTAAAAGTCATGTTGTACAACTCACATTCAGGGTGATAAAATCGGCATTGGGTATCTGAGACCCACAGAGGGAAAGGCAGATTCATATTTTCTGTTTCATTCTAACTCTGTGGCATATGCTTGAGAGGAATGGTAGACAAAAATGATTCCATTATTTAAACTGAGTTTCTCTCTTGAGCATGAATCTGTAAATTAGAATATATTCTGTCTGAATCTGACGTCACTCAGCTATACTCTCTCCAACAAGAGTACTGAGATTAACACTGATATATGTAAATATGTACACATAGCATATGGTAGTAATTCCTTCAGTGACCCTCATACTTCCTTTCCCTTTCCCTTAGACCCCCACCCCTGGCTTCACTGAGGTTTCTCCTTTGTTATCTGGAGCCCCTCTGGTATCCATCCCCATTACTCCCTAACTTCCACATCTTAGAGAATACATATAGATCCTTCACTTTCTGTGACTGGCTAATCTCACTTAACATAAATGTTCTCCAAGTTCTTCCATTTTCTTGCAAATGAGATAATTTTGTTCTTTATTGCTGAGTAGAATTCCATTGTGTGGATGTAACATAATTTTGTAACTCACTAATCTGTTGCTGGACACCTAGGTTGGGTCCATAATTTGTGTATTATAGATTGTGCTGCTATGAACATGGGTATAGCATGTATTACTGTAGTTCTCTGCTTTCAACCCCTTTGGACAGATACCCAGGAGTAATATAGCTTGATCATATGGTAGATCCATTTCCACTTTTCTGAGGAATCTCCACATTGATCTCCATAGAGGTTGAACTAATTTGTAATCTCACCAAGAGTGTGGAAGAGTTCCCATTGCCCCACATCTTTGCCAACATTTATTATTATTTTACTTCTTGATGATTGCCATTCTTATTGGGGTTAGATGGAATATCAGTGTAGTTTTTATTTGCATCTCCCTGATTGCTAATGATTTTGAACATTTTTATGTATTTATTGGCCTTTTGTGAAGTGTCTATTCAATTTGGTTGCACATTTCCTGATTTTTTAAAAAATGTAAAGTCTTAAGTTTCATCCCAGAAATTCAAGGCTGGTTCAGCATATGCAAATCAATACATGTTAATTCATCACATAAATAGAATTAGGGACAAAAATCACATGATAATCTCAATAGATGCTGAAAAAACATTGACAAAATACAACACCCATTAATGTTAAAAACATTGCAGAAAATAAGAATAAAAGGAATGTACATCATTATGGCAATATAAAATAAACCCAAATCCAACATCATATTGAAAATGGGAAAAATTGTGGTGATTCCCTTTATAATCACCACAGCTTCAACAAAGAAGCAGGATACAAAATCAACCTAAAAAAAATCAGTAACTTTTTTATATGCCAACCATGAATCCATGTAGAAAGCAATACAGAAAACAATTCTATTCACAATAACCTAAAAATCAATAAAAATACCCAGGAATAAACCTAACCAAGGAGGTAAAAGACCTCTACAGTCAAAATTACAAAACACTTAAAATATTGAAGAAGATCTTAGCAGATGGAACGATCTCACTTGCTCTTGGATAGGAAGAATAAATATCAAAATGGCCATTCTTCCAAAAGTGATCTATAAAGCCAAATCAATCTCTATCAAAATGCCAATGCCATTTTTCAAAGACCTAAGAAAATCATTCATAAATTTCATATGGAGAAACAAAAGACTCAGAATAGCCAAAGCAATTCTCAGCAATAAGAACTATGCTGGAAGTATCACAATTTCTGACTTCAAATTACACTACAGAGCTATAGTAATAATAACAGCATGGTATTGGCACAAAAACAGACACATAGACCAATGAAACAGAATAGGAGATTAAGAAAGAAATCTACACACATAGCCAAATGATTTTTGACAAAGGTACCAGACATATACATAGGAGAAAAAACAGCTTTTTCAGCAAATGGTGTTGGGAAAACTGGTTATCCAGTTGTAGAAAAAAATTGAATTAAATCCTTACATCTCACCCTGCACAGGAGTCAGCTTGAGATGGATTAAAAACCTGTAAGTTAGATCAGAGACGGTGAAGCTACTAGGGGAGGGCATAGGTCCAAGCTTCCAACATATAGGCCCAGGTAGAAACTTTCTCAAGAAGACCCTCAATGTTCAGGAAATTAAAACATGAATTAATACATTAAAAATTTTCTGTTCATCAAAGGAAACCATCAAGAGTCTGAAGAGAAAGCCTACAGATGTGAGAAGATCTTTGCCAGTTATCGCTCTGATAGATAGCAGTAGTTTTCCATCTATTTAACTCATAGAGATGCCCAAATTTGACTATAATATTTTATTCTTCCTCTAATCTCTATTCTCATCAGAACTATCATCCCAGTTATTTGTTTATTTTTAATTACTATGGTCTAGAGCATTGGAAAGCTTTCTGTTCTCCCTGAGATTTGCTGCATACACAGTCATATTCAAATATTAACACTTCCTTTTAGCATACAAGAAGAATTATACATGAAATCAGTGTCTAGAACACTGGACCATATGTATGTATGTGCACACAGTACACTCACAGTCCAAAAACAGTGTAAACCTTAACATACTATAACAGCTCATACTTAGCCCCCCTCCATTTTTTGTCAGTGAAAGTAAAATAGAGTAAACTAGTGAGCCCAGTCTTTTTTATTATAAAAAATAAGCTTGACATCAATTAAACTTTGAACAAATTTTTAAACATGAGAGGGGCATTTAGAAAGACAACTTTATCTCTCCCCTTAGTACTATCAGAACACAAAATTAGAGCTAATTACCTCTTAGTGCTATGAAAAGCAATTATTCAGAAGCTTTTTGTTTGTTCCGGGGCAAGTTTTTAATATTCCTTATCCTGAGGCACATTCTAGTAGATTCTACCATATTCTTAAACCCTAATACTATTATTCTAGTTGCCGGGTATAAGTGTATGAATTTCAATGTCTATTGTCAGGTATAAGTGGATGAATTTCAGTGTCTATTGTGGGGCTGCTACCCACATGAAGGAGCTTCTAGCTGCCTTCTGATCACAATGTCACAGTTGATACAACAGTGCCACAATCAAGAAAAATGCTGTGGAGTCTGCCTAAGCAGACACTGGTACATAAGACTCATCGTATACCTGCCTTACAGATGTTTTTTTTCTTCAGGAACAAGGAAGTCTAGCTCATTTGGGTAAGGCCTCGGGACACAGAATTCCCAGTGGAAGGTGTGCTCACAGAATCACTGTTTATGATCACTGTTATGAATTTGCCTGATCCAGAACTGCCATACCCAACTCTATAGTTGTTCAAGTTCTTTCTGAGTCAGGGTGTCATTACCTATAGCTTCAGATGCTGTTGTAGCCTGGGCTGAATTACAGGAAGTAAGTGACAGAATGTCCTTAGGGACCACAAGCATGATAATGGAAAGAGGAGTTCTCTGTGGGGCAGAACTGCCAAGAATAATAATGGATGAAACTGAAAAGCTGTGCCCTCTGAAATTCATGTGGTACTTTCACATCTGAGTTGAGCTTTATGTTGATGGGGGAAAGCTCCTGGGCTGATTTCTTCCTGCTTATTTGGAGTACCAGATCTTCTGAGCTGAAGACCCCTTGCTGCTAGTTTTCATATTTGATGTTTGGACATTAGAAGTATGGTTAAGTGACGAACCCACATTATTCTGTTGACATACTTGTATCAGTAGAGAACCAAATATCCTCTATTCATCTGGAATTCCTCTGGGAGAAGATATGGTAAAACCTGGATAGTTTACTAATTTCCAGAGCTCATGCATGAAGCATCTAGTAGATAAAAGATGGAAGGCACTTATCCTTCATTCCTTTGACATCTTGAAGTTCCTCATTAATAATGTCTGATTTAAATCTTTCAAATCTTTCTTCTAGTTAACATGGTAGGATGCTGAGTATTCTGATTGAGCCTTACCACAGGCACTCTTCTTTTCTTTTTTCACTTATTTGAACCAGATCTTCTGAGCTGAAGACCCCTTACTGTTAGTTTTCATATTTGATGTTTGGACATTAGAAGTATGGTTAAGTGACAAACCCACATTATTCTGTTGACATACTTGTATCAGTAGAGAACCAAATATCCTCTATTCATCTGGAATTCCTCTGGGAGAAGATATGGTAAAACCTGGATAGTTTACTAATTTCCAGAGCTCATGCTACTGCAAGACACTAGGAAATGTTTAGAAACACAATAGAAACATGGATTTTATTTTATTTATTTATTTATTTTTGTGGTACTGGGGATTGAACTCAGGGGCATTCTACCTCCGAGCTATACCCCCAGCCTATTTTTTATTCTTTATTTTGAAACCGAGTCTCACTAAGTTGCGGAGGGCCTCACTAAGTAGCTGAGGCTGGCCGCGAACCCGGATCCTCCGGTCTCAGCCTCCCGAATGCTGGGATTACAAGCGTGCGCCACCACGCCCGGCTAGAAACATGGATTTTATTTTTTGGCTCTTAGTAGTAATTACCCAATTTATCAAGGTAAAAATCAGTAAAATGAAGGACATTTCCTACAACATAAAAACGTTCCCAATGGTTTTAATTACACAAATAATTCTACATGGTCCTCTTCTAACACAGTACTAGATGACTAGGACAAAAATGAAAGAAAATTTTTTCCACATAATTTTTCTGCTGTTCCTCAATTTTTTATTAAATATGATATAATTATTTCTTGATATTACACTGAAATAATATTCATAAAATAGAATATATAATTAAGGTTTATCTAATACTGTTATTCTCAATATTCTCTCGGTTGAATCAAAATGTTCAAGTTATTTTTAAGTTCTTAATTCTTAGTGTAGAGCTACTTAATAGTTTCTTAATACTGTAGAATCTGCAGCCATAGCTCAGCATGAAATTTCTCCATATCTCTAGCAGAAGCTCTTTCTTTTGAGTTGTACTTTGGGGAGAGAAAAGAATATCTGGCAAATTATTTCTGGAAGCTTGTGTGTAACATATTTGATCCCAGGATAGTGTTCAATATGCATAGAAATGCCCACCACCAATGTCTACTGGATACAACTTCAGTTCTTCCATTTTACACTCAGACCCACAAACTTTTTCTTTTGCCTTTTTCTCTGGAGTAAAATTCACAATTAGTGAGACATCCAGGAAACGTGGTCAATACTAAATATGTCACTTAAATATGAAGCTGATTTGCTAATTTAAACTCTTTTATATATTGACTTTTACATATCTTCCAGCACAAATGTTAAGCTGAAGATCATTTTCTGCCCCGCTGTCATTTTCATGACTTAAAAGTTCAGATTCCTACTACTTTTATCATTTTCATTTATTTGGTTGTCAATGACCTGAGATTTCTAAAAGATGGCCACAGCTATCCATATACATCTGGTATGAAGATTTATCTTTGTGTCTCTTTGCAGCAGGCCTCTGCTGTGGCACTGAAGATGCTTCCTTCTGCTACTTGTGCTACTGAGGCTTTTTATTGCCCAGGACTGCCTCCTAGGTTGTTGGCTCCTGACTGGATAGCCCTTTCCATATGTAGCTGGCTCACACTGTTGTTCCCTTTGCTTAGAGAGTGTATCAATTAAGACCATTCTTTTATTTCTTTAAATACTCTCCAATTCAATTTCTCATTCAATTTAAAATATTAAACAGTGTAGTGCTGGCATTAGGAACACTGACAAACATTTAATGTAACCTACCTTTTCATAGATGAAGATACTGAGGCCTAGAAAAATTGTGGCTAAGCAAATAGTAAACAGCCATCTAGTGGCAGTACTGAGATTTAAACCCAATATATCAGAGTTGTGTTAAATGTTATTGCCTCGAAGACATCCTAAGCATATATGCCATTTATCTACCAATGTATGTTTTGTTGGTGTAGATCCCCTGTTAGATTGTAAGCTTTTCACAAGCAGAGGTTCTGTCTCATTCATCTTAGTGTGCTATATTGGGAAACAGCTGGTGCTCACTAAGTGTTTAACCAGTAAACAGTGCATGAGCAAATGCTCCTTTGCTAACAACTGTTTTAAAGCAATACAGTTTAATTGGAAGAAGTAATGGTTGTTTTGGAATGCCAGTTGTATTGCACCATGTTACCTAAACAGCTGGTTAAT
Organism: Graphiurus murinus; assembly: GCA_004027655.1. NCBI lineage: Eukaryota > Metazoa > Chordata > Mammalia > Rodentia > Gliridae > Graphiurus > Graphiurus murinus. The sequence goes on along the minus strand of PVLC010000972.1, from coordinate 121,786 downwards.
TTAAAAGTACATAACATGAGTCAAACCAATGTTCTGCCATCACATTGACAAAGATTGGCTCATTAACTGGATTTTTCCTTTCCAGGTCGTGGCTGTGAGATCATGTAGACAGAAATTCACAGTGTTTTGTCTTCTTCCCAGATAAAGCAATGTTTAATTGGGCGATCTTGACCTAGTAAATTAAAAGCCCCCTGGGTCTTCTCTCCATCTGTTAAGAAGTATAGTCATGTCTCTGCTTACTGTCTCACAAAGACATTGTTATGCCAACATTTTATAAAAGGGAATTTTATGGATAGAAATAAAAGACCACGTGGCCTAATTTCTATCACTTTCTGAGAAAGATTTTGTAACTGAGAGTCATATCCTGTGTTAGCGTTATGGCAATTTGAAGATGTGGCACTCCTCAGCATCATTTCTCTTTTCTCTTCTTAGTTTCTACCAAGTCTGTTGAGTTTTAGTTTTAAGCTTTCTCTACCCCTATTTTCTTCCTTTTCCAATAAAGACATCATTGATCAAAATGTTCTGGAGCAACTTCAATCTGCTACTACCAATCACAGTAGAGGGTAGAAAACTGACAAGTGGACCAAATTCAACCTCACACCAAACTTAATTGGGCACCTTAAGACACCATACTTACTTGTTTACTTATTTTCTATAGCCAATTTGTGCTACAATGGCAGAGTGGAGGAGGAGTTTCTATAGAGATCATATTCCTAACTAAGTCTAAAGTATTCACTCTTTTTCTTTACTGAAAAATGTTAGTTAACATCTAGACTACAGAATAAAAAACTCTACAGCCTGATATAAAGTATCATGGTTGTACACAGACGCTAAAGTCAAACATCTAAGTTCAAGCTTTGGTATTTAGTAGCTGTGTGACTTTGAGCAAATTTTCTTTTCTGAATTTCGATTTCCTCCTTTGTAAAAATATTTTACACATCCTAGAAATAAAGTAAAGCAACAAGCTTAAATATAACAATTATTGCTCAAGAAACATGATTTCATAGTTTCTTGACCATTCTTGATAGCCTGGAAATCATGGTGTATTAATCTGTTTGGCATGCCATAACAAAAATGTACATACGTGTGTATGTGTGTGTGTGTGTGTGTGTGTGTGTGTGTGTGTCTATGTGTGATTGAGAAGTGGGTCCAGGGACATTCTACTTCTGGTGTACACCCCAACAAGTTTTAATGTTGAAACAGAGATTTACTAAGTTGTTGAAAGTTATGTCAAGTTGCTGAGGCCTCATACCTGTAATCCTCCTATCTCAGCCTCCCAAGCACAAAATTATAAGCAGAAGCCACAACTCCTGACTTTTAACCACTACTTTATTGAGTTTAGCTTTGATATCATAATATTCCTTAATTTAAAATATGCAACTCAAAGAACTTTTTAAGTTTATAGAGCCATGCAACCATTATTGCAACCAGTTTTAGAGAATTCCTGAATTATTCCAACAAGATTCCTTATTTCCATTTAAGTTTCACCTCTATTCTCACTTTTAGCTCCAGGCAACTACTAACCAACTTTCTGTTTCCTTAGCTTTGCCTTTTCTAGAAATTTCACACATGTGAAATTATTTAACATATGATCTTTTATTTTGGCCTTCTTTGACTTTGCATAATATTTTTAATGTTCATCCATGTTGTAGTATTTCTTTTTTATTGCTATCCATTGTGTGGCTATACCATATTTGGGTTATCTACTCATTACAGACCCTTGAATTATTTCTACATTTTGTCAATTATGAACACTTCTTCTATAAATATACACATGTAAATCTATGTGGACATGTGTTTTAATTTCTCTTGAGTAATGGTATGGTTAATTTTAATTTTTAAATTGTCCAGATTAAGGAATGCCTAGAAAACTGGAAAACAACCTTTTTTGGTGTGTCTCTGAGGTTATTTTCAGAGAAGTTAACATGTGTGTAGATTTTATGTGGATGTGGATGTGGATGTGGGCAGGTACTATCCAATCAGGAGAGAACAAATAAGAATTGGTCTCTTTCCCTAAGGTCTGGAACATGGTTATTTCCTGCCTTGAACACTAGAACTCCAGGCTTACTGGCCTTTGAAATTCAGGAATTAGACAAGTGGTTCCCTTTCTGGGTTCTCATTCTTTTGGAACTGGAACAAGGTTATATAGTAATCACATTCCTGGTTCTGAGACCTTCAGCTTTGGACAGAACCACAATACTCACATCCCAGGGTCTCCAGCCTGCAGGCAATCTGTCACGAAAATGGTATAATATTGTTAACATAATTTTTGAATTTTCCTCATTGCACTGTAATGAATATTTTTAGGACTTCTCAGTTGCCATAATAGCATTAATCAATTCTCTAATAAATCCCCTCACATGTATTTATATACATATTTATTGGTTTGTCTCTCTGGGAAACCCTGGTGAATACAAATGGAAATTTTAGGAGTGAAACTATGGGGTTTTATGCAATCTTATATATAACTTTTACAGCACCAACATTGTTTTCTTCATAACATTGTCTTTGATTTATACAAGCATGGAACAAAAGCAGGTACCAGTTGTATAATGTGGGGCAAAATTCTTATTATCACTACTTTGTTCCATCATCTATATAATGACAATTCAAATAGAACTAATTTCATAGAGTTGTTTTGAATATTAAGAGTTTTATATGCAAAGCTCTTCAGATTAGGACTTCATGTCAAACCTTTTTGCATAAATCAAAACTTTCTGCATAAAGAATTATCATTTGCTGTTTATTTTTCAATGAAACAATAACTTTTATACTCTTCCTCGATTTCTAGAAAATTTCCTTCAAGCCTCACCATTCTGTAGCTAGCCTTACTTGATAGTTATTTAGTCTGTTTCAAAAGCACTCAAGTTAGATATTACAAAAATTATTCTTCATAGGGACATAAACTCTCATTTACTTTGCACTCATATATCACATTCATGCTTTTCTAGTTTATTCAATTTATACTCTACTTATAGCAAAGTTAAAGAAAAGGAAATGGCAATCTATGTTTGCTTCTCTATTCTACAAACTCTGAACTACAATTTGAAATCCATTATGTAAGATAAAATGTAACTATGAAGCTGTATTCACAGGTAATTTTCATAACACAAAGAAATTAAGATTAAAATTAAAAGGTTTATACAGATAAATTGAGGAAGCTGGCTCTAAGTTATGGAGTTATACATTGACATTTCCCCTATATTTCTATCATTTTGTTTATTAAAATTTTCTTTTGATTTTGTGACATCCTATTATGGTCAAAAACTTTTGCTTATCTTTAGTTGTTCACATAGCTTCATGTGTGAACACAAGTTTTTCATATTTATTTAGAAAATGTTGTTTATGGATTAAAATGTATGTGCTTTCATTAATTTGGCAGCATTTTCTTTCTAAGATAATTTGACTTTCTACTGTACTGTAGTTGAAGTGGTCAAAATTGACACTCTGTAATGCTAATATCCACAAGACAATCTCAGAGCATCAGTAAGTGACTTACAAAATATTAGTTTTCAGGAGACATCAAACTATATCACCTCCATTGAGGATCAATACAAGTTTTCCCAAGTGGGAAAGAAACACTGCAGACTCTCTGGGTTGTGTGGTCCTTATCATTTAGCTCATCATGGGGTCTCCTTTAGAACCTGAACTGAAATTGTTTTGGAATGGGACTACAAATACAGATACTTGGTGATGATGTCCTGACTAACAATTTTTAATCAACTGTCACTTTTAAACTGTATTATGTTTTAATAATTATTTGGTACTGTCCCTGTAAATGGAGGCTATATCTAAAAAGGTGATTGGCAAGTTTACTAAAGCTCCTGTTTTTATGTTAAAAAGACCTAGACCTATGCACTCTTCATTATGCAATTTAGTTGTCTATGATTTTAATGATTCTTTTAGATTCAAGCATTTATTAGGTAACCTCCAGTAAAACTGAACATTATAGTCTTAACATTTGCCAAGAGGGTATTATTTAACTTAAGATAGCTTTTATAGTTACTTTCAAAGCTTCAGCAGGTACTTTGAGAAATATGTTAACACCATTGAATATATTTCTTCAATGCCTTCTCTATTGTCTGACTCTAAAATACTGCTTTTGCTGTCTTCAGCCTTCTCAATATGTAGTTGTACTGAGTGTTCTCATCTATTGCAGGGGCTGCAGCCTCCCTTAATGGGCTGATGAATCTGAAATCTAAAGGGATCAGACAAAGAAAAGTTGGACTACTTTAAGAAAAAGTGGACACTTTGGGTAATAAAAGTGGGAAGATAATTTTAGACATATTATGAAAGAACATTCAATATGCTTGATTACAAAGTAGATTTATAGACTCTATCTATTAAAGAAAAAATTATCCCAAGGTGCTGAATTCAGAGAATGAAATATAATGGAATTGCTTATATTAAGATTGAAGACTTGATGTTATATCAGAGTTCAAAGATGCTCACTGTCCTCCTCTGCATAGATCAGGAAGCTCTTGCCTTACAGATTCCAGATGGCTTGTACTAAATACCAGAACTAGCCATATTGTGGCATTTTCTTGTTATGAATACTCGGTAAGTGGGATGGGGGAGGAACTTGAAAATAATAGCAAACACCAGGATTTATAAATCATTCATAAAATATGTTATTGCCACATATCAGTGGCAAGATGAGATGGGTAGGCAGATAGGATATGAAGGTAAACAAATTTCAGGACTTTGTTGCTAATTCACTGAGAATTTTGAACTGGGATGTTGAGAGTGAATCCAGAAAACACTGCAATAAGTGAGTTTTGTGGGGTAGCTGTAGAATGCTGGGTATTCAATGCAGCTTAAAGAGACGCCAAGGCGGCATGAATGGGACCACAAAGTAGAACATAAAGCTTCATATTATAAACATAAAAGAAAAGGAGGACTTTCAGTACATTCACTGAGTGGAGACAAGGGTTTACCTACAAACGTGCTATTAGAATTCAAATTGCTGTCTTGTGGGTCAAAATGTATGAGACATACATTTTTTTGTTTCTTTTTAAAAATTTTTACTGGCCTGTATTAATTATAAACAATAGTGGGTTTCATTGTGGCATATTTGTACACAAATACAAGTAATCCTAGTACTGAAACAGAAGAATTGCAGATTTTAGCCAGTCTTAGCATTTAAAAAACCCTCAGAAATGTTTTTTATAATTTAAAATAATTTTTATTTATTTATTTTTTATTGGTGCATTATAATCATACATCTTTGTAAAGTACAAGCTGGCAGAGGCATATATGAACAAATCTCTCATGTAACCCTTCCCCAATTCCTTCCTCCCTCGCCAATTCTTATGTTCAGTTTAGTGGTTGACTTTAGTATGTTTGTGAATGTACATTATGTGCCTCCCCCCAATCACCTTCAGTTAACTCACCTTCTTTGCTCATCTAAGGTTTCTGCTTCATCATCAAGTGCCCCTCTTATGACCCAAACTCTCCCTAGCTTCCACATATTAGGAAAAGCATCCAATTTTTTACTTTTTTGACTGAATAATCTCACTTAACATAATGTTCTCCAGTTTCATCCATTTCCTTGCAAATAACATGATTTTGTTCTTCTTTATGGCTGAGTAAAATTCCATTGTGTACATATCCTACAGTTTTATAATCCATTCATCTGTCAATGGACATCTTGTCTGGTTCCATAGTTTGGCAATTGTGAATTGTGGGGGTATAAACATAGATATACATGCATTGCTCTGATAGTTTGGTTTCCATTCTTTTGGGTAGATACCCAGAAGCAGTATTGCTGGATCACATGGTTGGTTCATTCCCATTCATCTGAGGATTCTCCATGCTGTTTTCAAAAGTTCTTGCACTAATCTTCAACCCCACCAACAATATATTAGGGTTTCCACTTCTCCACACTCTTACCAGTATTTGCTGTTGATTGTGTTTTTGATGATTGTCATTCTAATTGGGGTTAGGTAAAATCTCAAGGTAGTTTTGATTTGTATCTCTCTGATTGTTAATGATGTTGAATATTTCCTCATAGATTTATTGGCCATTTGTATTTCTTCTTTTGTGAAGTGTCCATTTAGATCACTTGCCCATTTTTTGATTGGACTCTTTGTTTTCTTAGCTGTGAGTTTCTTGAGTTCTCTGTATATTCTAGATATTAGTCCTCTATCAGAGGAGTAGCTGGCAAAAATTTTCTCCCATTTTGTTTGGCTCTCTGTTGAGGTCCTTGATAGTTTCCTTTGCTGGACAGAAGCTCTTCAATTTAATGCAATCCCATGTATTGATCTTCCTTTGACTTGCTTGTGCCTTTGAGATCTTGTTGAGAAAGATTTTATCTGTTTGTGTGTGTTGAAGTGTTGGACTTATGTCATTTCCAAGTAGCTCTAAGGTCTCTGGTCTGACTTCCAGGTCCTTGATCCATCTTGACTTGACTCTTTTGCAGGGTGAGAAAGTGGAGTTTATTTCCATTTTTCTGCATATGCTTAACCAGTTTTGCTGACACCATTTGTTAAAGAGGCTATCTTTTTTCCATTGTATGTTTTTGGCTCCTTTGTTAAAAATCATTTGACTATAGGGTATGGCTTTGTTTCTGAGTCTTCTATTTTTCTTCATTGGTCTATGTATCTGTTTTTGTGCCAATACCATGCTGTTTTATTATTTTGGCTTTGTAGTATAGTTTGAAGTCAGATATTGTGATGCCTCCTGCATGGTTCTTGTTGATAAGAACTACTTTGGCTATTCTGTGCTTTTTGTTGTTCCAAATGAATTTAAAGACTGATTTTTCTATGTCTGTGAGGAGTGACTTTGGTAATTTAATGGGTAGCACATTGAATCTGTAGATAATTTTTGGGAGAATGGCCATTTTGGTGATATTTATTCTGCCTTTTCAAGAGCACGGAAAATCTTTCCATCTTCTAAGGTCTTCTTCAATTTCTTTTTTTAAACTTTTTATAGTTTTCCTTATAGAGGTCTTTTACCTCCATGGTTAGGTTTATTCCTAAGTATTTTATTTGGGAGGATGATATTATGTGTGGAATTGTTTTCTGGATTTCTTTTTCAGCTTACTATGGTTGGAAAACAGAATAGCTTCTGCCTTTTTAAGATTGACTTTATATCCAGATACTTTACTGAATTTGTTGATCAATTCTGTAAGCCTTTTGGTTGAGTTTGTTTAGTCTTCTAAGTAGAGTATCATGTCATCTGGAAAAAGGGGTCCTTTTAATTAATTCTTCTTTTCCTACTTTTACACCTTTGATTTCCTTATCTTGCCTTATTGCTCTGGCTAGAGTCTCAAGTACAATATTGAACAGAAGAGGTGATAATGGACATCCTTGTCTTATTCCTGTTTTTAGTAAGAATTCTTGCAGTTTTTCTCCATTTAATACAATGTTGGCTGTAGGCCTACTGTATATGCCTTTATGATGTTGAGGTATGTTCCTTCTATCTCAATTCTCTGCAGGGCTTTTAGCATGAATGGGCATTGATTTTATCAAATGCTTTTACAGCATCTATTGCAAAGATCATGTGATTTTTATCTTTGATTCTATTTATGTGGTGAATTATATGGACTGTTTTTGTATGTTGAACCAGTTTTGCATCCCTGGGATGAACCCTTCTTGGTCATGGTGTATAATTTTTCTGATGTGATTTTGAATGTGCATTGCTAGTATTTTGTTTAGCAGTTTTGCATCCAGGTTCATCAGCAGTATAGTACTATAGTATTCTTTTCTTGCATTGTTTTTATTTGACTTTGGTATTAATTTGATGTTGGCTTCATAGAATGTATTTGGTAGAGTCCTGTTTCTTTCTATTTCATGGAAGGGATTGAAGAGTATTGGGATTAGCTATTCTATAAAGGTTTTATATAATTTACATGAAAAACCATCTGGCCCTGGGCTTTTGTTTGATGGTAAACTCTTTATTGCTGTTTCTATCTCTTCGATTGCTATTGGTCAGTTTAAGTTTTCTATAACTTATTGACTCATTTTGGGAAAGTTGTATGTATCTAGAAATTTGTGAATTTTTTCTAGATTTTCCATTTTGTTGGAGTATAGTTTTTCAAAGTAGTTTCTGATTATCCTCTGGATTTCCACACTGTTGGTGTAACATCACCTTTTTCATCTCTTATTTTGGTAATTTGGGTTGATTCTGTGTTTCTTTTGGTTAGGTGGGCTAATGGTTTATCTATCCTATTTGTTTTTTCAAGACACCAGCTTTTGGTTTTGTTGATCTTCTGTATTTTTTTATTCTCTACTTCATTAATTTCTGCTCTGATTTTAATAATTTGGTGTCTTCTACTGGCTTTGGGGTTATATTTCAAGGGCTTTGAGCTGTGTCATTAGGTCATTTATTTGGTGATTTTCTGTTCTTATGTTGGCACTCAGTGGTATGAATTTTCCTCTTAGTACTGCCTTCTAGGTGTTCTAGAGGTTTTAATGCATTGTGTCCCTGTTTTCATTTGTTGGCTGCTGTCCCTCTCTGTACCACTCTGCATAGAAAACCAATGCCTGGACACTATACAAAGTCTTCCACCTTTAAGGGAACAGGCCATTTTGTCAGTGGTTTGTGAAAAATCTGTACAGACTTAGTTTATAGAAATTAAGGTCATGTGAAAAAGGCTCTTTGAGGTCTGTTTTCTTGAGGTGATTGAACAACTTTTTCCTTTCAATTTTAACTTTTTAAATTTTCAGGTATTACTAAGTGTGATTCTCCCTAAAGCAAGTCAACAAACATTGAAGTTTTCCTCTGTTCCAGCTGAGGCCTGAATTGGGCACCAGAGATCTGAAGTGGTCAGGCCAGGACCATGGCCTCTTTGTTCTCTTTCTCTATATTTTTCCATTATCCCTCTCCACTTATTCATCACTTGGCTATTCAAGAGTCAGGAGATACTGGAGAGGGAGATAGAAGGAAAACAGCAGTGTCTTTTTTTTCAGTAGGCTCTTCTAATTCATCTGTCAGCCTCCTCTTTAATGGCAAGCTTCCAAATACTGGCTACCACTTTAAACTTCATTTTCTCCACTATAGGCATATTACCAGCTTCTTCCTATGGGATTGTATTTTGGCTCCCTCAACCCTGCCTTCTGAAGAATCCTTTTGGCATGAGGGAGTTCAAAAATCCCTCAGCAGGCCTTGAAATCAAGGCAAAGAGTGCCACTTTTGTTGCATTCTCTTCATCTGAAGTGAATCAATAAGGACAACTCACGTTCAAGAGCAGTGGAATTAGATTCCATCTGTTGGTCAGTGGGATGCAAAAGAATGTGAAGATATGCTTTCTAACTACCACATGTACATAGCAAATACATATTATCTTTTGAGATGTAGTTCAATAGCTTCAGACCACTTTCACTTTGTGCTTCACCCTTGCCCCTTTCTCTCTTTGACCATTTGACTCCTTGTAGATGTATCCCTCCTTTCCTAGTTTATATTTATGAGAAACATTTATTAATGTTTATTATAAAACATATATTTTTAATGATGCTAAACCTTTCAATTCTAAAAACATTTGGCCTTGGAACTTATGAAAAATTAGCTTACTACTTTGTGTATATTGACAGTCTTTAATCATTGGCATCTGCAATATAAAAGCTAGTTTAGTAGAGATAGTGCAACTGTCACCCAAATTAGTAGAAGCAAGTTTAAAATTTATATTTAATTTTCCCAAGAGTCAGATTTTTACTTTGCATTTATATATCAATATTAGCAATTTATATGTTGAGAAATTTGAATAGTATACAGGCATATTTTGGTGATTCGAGATCTCTGTTACCCATAACGGCAACTGCATGGGAAATGGGTAATTAATAATATAAGAATAGTGGGGGTTACATTTGTCTCAGAGTATGAGTAGTGTTTTCATTAAACATCTCCATCTAATTATTACTCACTGCACACTTACACGGACGTTGCCATCAACAGGCAGAGCACGCACAGTCTCAAGAGCATAATTTGGCTCAGCAAGTACTTGGAGACACTTACTGTCACATTATGCCACCTTACAATTGAAAGAGTTTAGAAGATAAATACTATTGTTTAGGGAAAATGTGTGACAAATACTTCTACTTCTATTCAAATAAAATTTAAGACTAGAGATAAACTCCAGCATTCTATTGTGCCTTACATAAGATTTAGGGCAGTGAATCTTACAATTGCATAAAGTTTCCTCAGGCACTACTTGTAGCAGTGTCTTTCACACCAGTCACATGATAGGAAGTGAGGGAAATATCCTATTGTGATACACATGGGAGAGAGGAAGGAGGAAGGTTCTTTTACTAAGATTTTATGAAGAAAACATCTGCACTTGATTTTCTTTACTGTTGGTTTTATTTTATTTTTTTTCCAGTTCAGGAATAGCTACAACTATGATCACTCAGATTTATATTAAGATTTTGAATCCTTTGCTTCATTATTGTGGCGTGTTTATAAAAACAAACAAACAAACAAACAAAAACACACCAAATCCCACAAACCTAGGTTCCTATGATGGTTGGTGTCTGTGCACATAGATGACATGAGAGTTATCCTCATCACAATCTCCTTATCAACCATGCTTCAGCCTTTCCCAAAACAAAAATCTATTTCCATAAAACAGTGAGCATACAGGGTGAGCACATCTTAGACAAGATCAAGACCCTGATTCCAGCCAATATCCTTCCTATCCGAGGTTCTCCAGTTGCCACTGGTCACATTATATCTATAGAAACTGCTGCTCCTATAAAATAGTAAGATTGGTAATGACCATTTAATATATGAACATCATTATTTAAACTGTTTTCTTCATCATTTCCTTTTCTCTTTCAAATTCATTTCCCTAGTCTCTTTCTACTATTCTGGTCCCTCTCCTCAATTATCTAAACTCCCTTTTGTTTGCTATTTTCTCTCTAGCTTCCACATGAGAGAAAATATATGACCTTGACTTTGTGAGATGAGCTGATTTCACTTAGCATAATATTCTCTAGTTCCATTCATTTTCCAAGCAAATGACATAATTTTGTTCTTCTTTATGGCTGAGCAAAATTCCGTTGTGCATATGTACCACATTTTTATATCTATTCATCTCAACTACAATTTTAATTTGAAGTAATTAACTTCATTCAATTGATGATGTGTAAGATAGAAAATTCCCTAAAACTGTTCTAGGACACAGGTTTGGATTTAATACTATTTGTAATGATTTCCATACCTCCTCCTAGGGGTATGGTAGGGGAGATAAAAATCAGGAGTGGGTTGGAAATATGAGGCAGGGAGTAGCTGAGATCTGAGTTCCCTGTGATCATTTGGGACTTTCTCAAAATGATAAGAAATTTGAATCTGTTTATAGTCAGTAGTCAAGACTTGAGAGGGGGGGTCGGTGGGGCTGGGAGCAAATCTCTAGGATATTGATAAAAACTTAGTAAAATACCAGGGTGGTAGACCTGAACTTTGAAAGGAGAAACACTTCATCATCTTAGACTAAGCCATAAGGTATAAGGATGTTGTGCTCATAAGGATGCTGTGCTTGGATAGATATAAGTTTATAGGTAAGGAATCAGAAGTAATGAGTGACTCTGACTGCTGGCCTCTATTGCCTCCAGCCTGGAAAGCTGGCTTCAGTCTACAGTTCTTTCCTATGTCCAGCTGATATGTTGGACAAACCAATTTAACTATTTTTGAATCTAAGAAAGAATTGAATTAAATGACCTTCAAAGTTCTTTCCTAATATAAAGCTAACTTTAACTTTTTATTTTAATAAAGGCAAAAAGTTTAATGTTTAAAATTAATTATATTGGTTTGGACCCTGGAGAGAGCTTACAAACTGCTTGAAAGAGTGGAATCTTTGAAATGTTGAAACTATAAAACCAAAGACATGAAAGGCAATAAACATTCCAAGACTGAACACGACACCGCTAGTCTTTGTTTCTAGGCTGTTTGTTAATTGCCAGAGACATTTGCTGTTAATTGGCCAGGATATTTTCCAGTTCAGTTCATGTGATATGCTGCTAGTTCCCACTTGTCTACTAAATCTGTTGCCACCATTGCCTGGAGAGATTCTTAAAGTACTATAGAAGACTACAGAAATTTTACCTCCCTGCAGAGGGAATTGGTTTGGTTATGAACCCATGAGCAGTTTAATGTCATTCATCTTATGTTGTGTGTTATCTTTGAGCTCACTTAACTCTCCATCAGAACTTAGGTTGCTGTTTGGGGTCTGGAGACACATCTATATATAAGTTTCAGGAACTTTTTACTATCTATTTGAACTTAATGTATTTCCTATTTCCTTCATACTAAAAGGAAAAGAAAAGAAAAACTATAGGAAAAAAAGATGGCTGTGTTGTATTGTTACCTGTTTACCTATTTTTAGTAAATAGCAGGGCAGTGTTATTAGGGTAGGTGACAGTGATTTGAAGAGACTATATTCTTTGAAGAGACAAAGAATAGTGCAAGAATGTATTCTGGGAATACAGAAAGAGTTCAGCGACTTAGTATGCCATTCTAAAGGAAACGGGAGCCACCAGAGATGTTCCAGGAGAAGTAAGACACATTAAGATCTGCATTTTATGATGCACACGATTCATCATATTTCATGTTTAGTATAGAATTCAGGTTTCCCCAAAGTTTCTGAAAAACAATATATAACCAAACCTGATAGGAATATCTTTGTGGCTGTGCTGGCCCACCAGCACCTTAGGAGATAACTCTTAGAGAGGTGATTGGCAACATTGTGTTGCATATTGTCACATTGCACCAGGAGAGAAATGTGTCCTGACTCTACAGAAAGACCACTGGAAGTTAACATTGGGAACTCTCTTGAACTCTGCCCTGTGTCTCTTCCTTTGGCTGACTTTAGTCTGTATCCATTTTCTATAATAAATCATAAGCATAATAAGCTTCAGAGGATTTTATAGCCCTTTTAGTGAATCGTTGAAACTATGTGTGGTTCTGGGAATGTCTGCCAAGCCGCCCCCCCCCCCCCAACTTGAAGTTGGTGTTAAAATTGGGTGCAGTCTTGGGGCTTTGCTTTCTCAGTTTGCAGTTCGCTTTAACTTCATGGCCAATAATTAAAAGTATAGGCTTTCGAGTCAGGAAAGCCTGTATACGAATCCTAGTTTGGTTCCTTTGAAATCTGTGTTACCTCTTAAAGTTTGACTTTCTATATCAGCAGATGTCTTTGTTGCTCTAAGTCACCTCTCTGTGGCTTCCATTAGATTTAGCTACATCTGTGGTGCACAGTTCCATGTGATATTACCTTGCCCTGGCAGTGATCCAATGCAAGTGCAGCTGTGTGTCTTTTCTCTTTTCCCTCTGGGCTGTGGTAGATTCTCCACCAATGCAGAAATGGCCCAGGTCAATTAAATTATTTTTTAGAGGCATGGTGTTGAATTCTCATCAATACCAGGCTGTTGCCTATGGCAAGAAGCACAATATCCCCATTTTAGTATATATGAGATAGGCACTCATATATTTATTTATTTTAATTTTTTATTGATTCATTTTAATTCGTACATCTTAATGAGGTACAACTGGTAGAGGCATATATGCACACAACATTAATTCAGCCCCCTCCCCAATTCCCACCTCATTTCATGCCCCCTCCCTCCTTCTCATGTTCAGCTTAGTGATTGACATGTTTGTCAATGTACATCATGAGGCACTCATATATTTATAAACACTCTTTTTTTTTTTGCTCTCATTCTTACTTTGGATCATGACAGAAAATGTATTTATTATCTGTCATGATTTTCTGCCATGTCATTTGAATGAAGTAAGACACATGTTTTTGAAAGAATGCATATGGCTTTGAAAGTTTTCCAAAATAATCATAATTAAATTTTATCTTCTTTTTTGAGTTAACTTCTACTGGAATATAAAATACAAACAGAAAAGTACACCAGAGCACTGCTCCATGACTTTTCATAATGCATCCATAGCCATAACTAGGATCAGGGAACAGTATCACTGGCACTCAGCACCCCAAAATTCCTCATCTTGTTCTCTTCTAATCACTACAGACCTCTGCACACCAAGCTCTCTTTACCAAGTTTTTTTCACTCTACATTTTGTTTGGTAGTTTCATTAATATTACTTTAATAATTCATTGTCATGACTATGTAATTTCCATTGCATGAATATATCACAGTTCTACTGCTGATAGAGTTTGGAGTTATCTTCAGCTTTGGCTGCCTTGAATAGTCCATCTGAACATTTTATAACATGTCTTAGAACAGGCAAGTATATATACATTTCAATTAAGTTTAAATCTATGAGTGAAATTGCTAGGTTGTATAGGGTTTTCTGTCTGTTAAACTCACTCAAGCAGAAAGTTTATTGAAAGGTGCACAAAATCCAAGGAATTCCAAAAAGTGGGAAACTGTCAAGCAAAGATATAATCTCAGAAGTCATAGTATTTGGTGCTTATTAAAATATAACTTGGATCTCAATGATAAGTGCACTTAATAATGTGAGGAAAGTCTACCCCATTCTGCTTTCCTAAGAATTATGAATAGTTATTATTTTATTAAGAAGAAAAAACATTTTATGAGGAAAATATAATGAGGAATACTTAAATTTATTGTTAGCTTATTTTAATTTTATATTTCATGTATTTTAAATATATATTTTACAAGGATGTATAAATAAAAATGCACTTTCATTAATGTGTATTGATAAATATTGAGCTCATATAGTATATTTTTGTAAATTTTATATCTATCCACTTATATTATTGAGAACTCTTTTATTGGTCACACGGTTCTATGATAAACCATGATGAATTTTTGCTGCCATCTTTATTCTGATGCCTAAGTGATATCAGACCTACACCATTAGGGATGTAATTACTCTTTTCTCTAGGTGACCTGGTATTTTGTTATTTAACCTTCACTGAAATGTATCATGAAGGGCAAAAGAGAACAGGACTATTATGTTAGATAAGTATACCTGTTCCCTGGCTAGTTCACTTTGTAAGACTTAAACACCTTTAAATACTAGAAAAATGCAAGCAATGTAAATGGTTATAATTTTAAAATGATCATCAAAGCTATTCTTTGGGAGTTTGATTGTATTCCATTCAGAAATTATTGTCAATAAATTAGCTTTATAATGTCATCTGTACTAAATTCAAAGGGTAGAGTTTTGAATTAATCCAACTTTTGTGAGAAATAGCTTTTTTTTTTCTTTTAACAAGGCAGTCGGAAGTCTGAAATCGCAGCCCAAAGGAGCTTAACTCTTCAAGGGAATTTATTGGCACAAGGATGTAAAAGAAAATTTAGTAACTAGTAACTTCAGGAGATTTTTTTTTTTCAACTCATGGGGGAAAGGTCAGTGGGAAAAAGAGAGCTTATCTTTTCCAACCATTCTATGGATGTTTCCAGACTGCGACTAGCCACAAATTGGGGATTTAGCCTAAAATGGGTCATCAGTATTTCTGAAGCTACTATAAATTACCTCATGGGTTTAGAAAAAATAACTCAAAATTTGAACTTAGGAGGGTCAATGCCACATTTTATTCTTAGGGAGAGCACAACTGTTGACTTGATAACCAGGATATATAGGACCTATGCACTTAAAGCGTATCTAAGGTAAAATCATATGACTTGAACACACTGAGGTCCTCTGAGGTTTCTGAGAATAAGTGACACGTCAGTTCCAACAATTAGGAAAATGTAGAAGACTGATCCACCAGATTTCATTTGTAGAAGAGATTCTCTACAAATAAATAATTTAAAAGGGATTCAGAGCCTCAAGAGGAAAAGTAAAAATCTTTTTGAATGATAGGAAAAAGTAACAAGCTCAACAAAAGTCAATTTACAACAGATGTATTTTTTGGTGGATCATTTGAATTTTGCTAGCAGGGGTAACCCCAGCAGGAAGGTTTTTTTTTCCACAGCAGGGTTGAAGAATTTAATCACTATGCAAAATCATTAAAGGAGGAATGGGCATGTGGGAACTATTCAACGAAATGTTGTGTGACCACAAGAAATAATGGAAATTAAATGTTGCTTATGAACAAAAATAAAAAATGATTTATTTTGGACAAATTATTTGGGATTCTCTTTGGTGTGGGAAAAAAATTATTCTAAAAATATGTCTCATGTTGGCAGCTTTAGAGTACAGTCCTGGACCATCATCTTCAATCCTCCTTATACCTTACTATCCCTTAAAATTATTTTGGGTAGAGAATTTTTAAGTGAATGGGAACTCCGCTATTTTTATTAATGATCTCTAATGGATTTTTAATCTGGTTACAACACACCCTGGTGACTCTATGAATCCAAATCTTATATGTGAAGCCTGCTGGTTTGTAACACCATGAGTTTCCAATCTAACTCATGTGCATGGTTCCAGGAGCTTAAGGTATACATAGAAGCAGCACAGACTATATACCTTGCCACATAATCTCTTCCATCTTCACATTCAGTAATGAGAGTCTTATCAATTCTCCTTTATGCTTTGAATTTCTAGCTTCTTGGAGAACCTACTCCCTTTAAGGCTTCACCTGGTTAAATAATTAAATTCATCTCTTTTTTATAATAGGATTTAATCATGAGATTATAATCCATTATAGCCATAGTCTTAGGGATTTAGAAGGCTATATACATCAAGAAGAAGGCATCTTTGGGGGTCACTTAAGAATTATGTTGATGACACATCACTCTTTTACTTAAATATAGATGTTTCATTATACAGTGATCTAGATTTCAAGAAAAATATTTCTCAAAAGACTTCAACCTATTGCTTTTTCATTCATCATTGCTCACCACCAGCACATAACCCTAAAACTTACTAATCTCTAATACAATATTAGGCAAGGCTCCCAAATTAAGTATGCATGAGTCTTCATGGGAAAATGTTTACAGATTGCTGGGTGCCATTCCTAAAAAAGCATGGTTTAGTATTCCCCAGAGAGAGAAAAAGAATATGCATTTTAGCTGTGGTTCTGACATATGCAATCAGCAGAACACAGTTTAAAAGTATCATTGCTTGAGAATCTATAGTGACCGTGGCAGTCTATGTGGCAAATTGGCTCTTAGAGCCTTTCATACACAGTGTTTTTATTCAAATGATTATCCAGACCTTGAAATTGGAAAATTATCTTAATTTAAATATTAAATGTTACATTATCTTAATGTAGACTTTGGATAGGAAACCTAACACAAAAGAATGACAAACATTAGAGAAAAATAATCACTTTTCTCAGCGTTTAATGTTCTTCTTTGAATGGCTTCATTAAAAATGTCACCTTTTCTTTCTGTTCTACATTTTGTTATATTTGTACCATGTATTCTTCATAGAGAGAAGTGTTATGAATATTTACTATTTTAGTTTTTGTTCATATATAATGATGATCATGGGGGAGTGCTATGGATTTCTGCATTCCTCAGTTGTCTCCCATGCCTTTTAAAAATACCACTGGAAGTGTTTGAACACAGTTTCATAATAATAATGAATTTTCTTGTTAAAGTCTCAGACTATTTTTCTATAAAATCATTGCTGTGGACTCTTCAAACTATGAGTCTGATTAAACCAATTGTTGCTATTTGTTTACACAGCAACATGACTAACAGAAGCTGGGAGGTATTGATCAGTTCAATCTTGCTGATGTGAATAAAGACTGTTTAGCTTTTTGAAAGCTGTGGCCTTGGGCAGCTCTTAGAAACATTATACCATCTCCTGTGTGGACCAGTCTATTGATCTCATAAACCTTATGGATGTACTTCAAATTGTTTTACTTGTACATACCAACCTATGAAGAGTTTAGCCCTTTAAAAAGCAGCTGCCTGGAGTAGAGAGGCTAAGAGTTCAATGCTTCAGAGTATTTGGGGCTAGAAGAAAAAAATGAAGTTATTTTTCTTCAGATCAAAAAAGACTAAGGGGACAAAGACTCTAACACATTAATAAATGAGGCATGACCCATTCCACTGATCCCAGATATTAAAGTTGCTTTTCTAAAGTAAGAGCTTTATTTTTCAAGAAAGACAAGGTCAATGTGAGAAAGAAAAAGATTAGAAAATGAAAGGTGATATTATATCAGAGTAGTCATAATTAATAAGTGCTATTGGAAACACAGAAATGTCAGGAGGGCAAAAATCATAATTTTAAATGGCTATTGTAACTGGAATGCTGCTTCAAAGGGAAAATGCATTCAAATACAAATTATCATGTGTTTAAAGACATTTTTAGCATTGGAAATTCAAAATATATTTAAAAATAGAGTAATCTATTCTCATCGCTCAATTTAAAAACTGACCATCTCAGGACTACTGGCATCATAACTGGAAACCACGAGTAAATAACATTTTAGCATGACTCTCTTAATAGATATAATATAGTAATATAGAATAAAATAAGTAATACAAGTAATAAGTTTATCTGGATGTAAAACTTAAAAGAAAATCATTGATTGCTTTCTGTAGAGAGTAAGACCCATATTGCAGATTCTGACCCACTTGCTGTCCTAAAAACTTGCATTCAGGTTCATAAAATGTGATATTGAGGTAAAATATAGAGTAAAACATCCTTAAGCTATGAAAATTTTCTTTTAATTCTGAACACAGTAAAGTATTATGTAAAACTTTAACATAATTAGCTTTACCCATAAATACAATGGAAGTTTATTATCAACTTCATTATTACTTGAATGTGAAACTTACTACATTCTATCAAAAGTACTTCACATACACTTAACTAATCTTCATTCATTAAGCAGTCATTTTAAGAAGAACTACTTTAATTTGGTTTATTATATTTTACTCCATTTTTTAAATATGATTTAATGATGTGTTTTCTTTAAATAAAGGATTCTTAATCTTTTTTTAATTTGTTAAATTTGTGTGTGTGTGTGTGTGTGTGTGTGTGTTTGTAAAGAACCAATAACACCATAAAAAGAAAAAAGTTGAACTCCATGAACTTAGATTTGTTCTAAGCATCTGGAGAGAGAATATAAATTGCTAAACAGGAACTTTAAAGACCAAAGCAAAAACACTTCATTTCTTTGTAGCAGGTTTCATTTCATGGGTTTTTAAATTTAACCAAGGTATACACACTCGTGGTGGCAGAGCTGTTCCAGCGTTGTTTGCACAATTTCACTCAGGCAAACTGGGTCAGGCGAGAAGTCATGATTGAAATGACAAATCACTTTAGTGCTCCTGCAATTCTTTCCCTACTCTACCAATAGTCTCTCTAATCTCTCATTTAATGACAACTCAAATTAGATTTCCTTTCTTTCTTCAGACATGATGTTTACATTGAAAAACACTCTGGAAGTCAATATATGCATGTTGGAAACAACTCAAATATCATAGTTGAGATGGTTAGTCTTTTTATTTTTTTTCTACTCTAATGGCTTGAATGTCCCCCAAATCCATGAGTTGAAATTCAGTTGGCACCATGGTAGTTTTAAGAAGTGGGATATTTTGGAAAGTGATTAGATCATGAGAGATTTGGTTTCATGAATTGATTAGTGGGCTCAAGGAAATGGATTCCAGCTCTTCTTCCATATGAAGAACCAGCCTTTATCCCCTGTTGCATTTTATATTGTTTCTGTCTGATGATGGAGGGGGATGAGGAAGAGAAGGAGGATGAGAAGGATGAGGAGGACAAGGAAGAGGAGAATGGGAATAGTAAAAACAGCATCTGAGAGGAAATTCAGGACATGAATGAAATTAGTCTTTAAGATCTGCACAAATTTAAGCAAAGTCAAATTAAATGGAAAGAAAAGGCAATGTAGCATGTGTATGATGAAGCATGTACAGTCAAGCAAGAAGTTTGTTTTGTGAGAATCGTAAGTTCTCACATCATTCAATCACTTTTGTAAAGCCTAAAACCCTTTAGTTGATTGGCCATTTATGAACATGGCAACTGATCAGAAGAGGTAAATTAAACAGAAAACTTACAGAGGCTTGGAGCTCTTGTGATGTCAAAGAATATTCAATAGAAGAATTTTGAGGAAGTAAAATTAAAGGCTTCTCAAGCTGTAATGTAAATACAAATCACCTGGAGAGCTTATGGGGAGGCAAATTCTGTCTTAGGAGGTTCATGGGAGGTCACTAGGTTCTCCTATAGCAAGCTCCCAGTGGTGCCGATGCTACTGGTTCGTGGACTATTCTTTCAGCTGTGAGGTTTAAGATAATATTGGCCATTTCCCTGTTACTAAAATATTGTAAGCTCTTAAATGAAATCATTGCCAGCAGCAAAGATTAGCATGATAATAGTGTTTTTATCTCAAATTATGGTGCTGGAGTAAAAATGATGAGTAAAAAGTGACACCTAGGTCGAGCTTGATTCTCCATGAAATCAACTTTAGAACCTGTTTTAAACCATATGAAGACAGGCCTACATTTTTTCTTATGTCTCACCTAGACATGCTGTCAGATCAGTCTCTTGATCTGACCAAATTATTCCTGGTGATTTGACAGCACCTACTTATAGCCCAAGAGACTCTTTCATCCTGGTGTGTGTGTTTTTTGTTGTTGTTGTTGGCAGTGGGAAATGAACCCAGGGATATTCTACCTCCAATCTATACCTCTATCCCTATTTTTAATTATTTATTTTGAAATAGGGTCTCACTTAGTTGCAGAGGGCCTCACTAAGTAGCTGAGACTGGCCGTGAACCTGCGATCCTCTAGTCTCAGCCTCCCAACTACTGGAATTACAAATGTGCACCACCACACCCAGCTGTGGTGTGTGATTCTTAAACTCAGTGCTTTTAAAACCTTGTCACATGGCTATTAGAGTCAATATTGAATCTCAAAGTTCTTTGTGAGAGGCCTTCTGTTGGAGATTTGCAAAGATTTACCTAAATGCTTTTTCTTCGTAAACAAGATTGGATTAATGCAGTCTATCATAAAAAAAATCTATTCTGTTTAAGACCACCAGATCAATCTGCCATTTTAAAAAAATTTACTCTAATATTAAAAAATTTAACTGATATACAAAACATAAATTGTATATGTTTAAATCAGGTTAAACATATTTGTCACTTCAAATATTTATCATTTTTTGTGGCAAAAATTTTCAAAATTATTTCTTTGGAAATGCCAGATTAATTTTATACCATCACTTTGTTTTCTTTATTTCCTAGGATACATTCCTTCAATTTACATTTCAGCATCTTTTTGATGAATTTAGGTGATCTCAAGGCTACTGTGTTATATTCTAACTCTTTTGAGTTCCTGGACCAAATTTTTCATTTTTTTCTGGCTATCTTTACTTGATTGTTCCACTGGGCCTTTAATACCAATCATGTCCCAAATTGAGAACAACAGCTTCTTTATCTGTTTCCTCTTATCCATTTTATTGCCTGTCACAGAAAGTGTGAGTTCTGTTTGTTTGGTGTCTGTACCTTACTCAAAGGTCCACCTTCAACCAGGAATGAGGAGATTTTCTTGATCTTCATTTCTCCCTCAGACCAACTACCAAATTATTTCACAGGCATAATATCTAATGATTCTTTCATTGAACAGATGTTTATGGAACACCTGCTATAAGTGGAGATTGTATCAGTTTCCTATTGCTGCTGTAACATATAACCATGAAATCTATTGGTTTAAAGCAGCACATTTATTATCTTACATTTCTGGAGGCCGAAAGTTAGTTGAGAATGAATGTTCCTGGGCTAAAGTAGAGGTGTTTGCAGAGCAGTGATTCTTCTCCAGGTCGTAGCAAAAATTCCTTTCTTCACCTTTCTCAGTTCCTACAGTCTGCCTTCCTTCCTTGACTTGTCCTTTTTTACCCTTCACAATTAGCAATCATTTCAACATCCTTAAATCTCTCTTGACATATTTCCTTCTTTGACTTTCTTTCCTCTTTCCTCCATTTCCTGATTACACTTAGGGCCACTTTGTGTAATTACATTTAGAGCCTATTTGGATAATGCAGGAGAGTCTCTTCATTTCATTATTCCTAATTCAGTAGCATCTGCAGTCATTTTTGCCATATTCAGTAAAATACGTGAAAGGTTCTGGGGACTAGAATTTGGACTTCTTTGATGGGGTCAAGCAGTGGCATTATTCTGCTGATCACAGCTATCTTCCTTTCAATGTGAACTAGAAGTCAATAGGATGATGTAGTTTCTGCTCTCCAAGAAATCAAAGAGGTCAAATTAGTAGACAGCAACAATATACAATAAATAATTACTTCAAGTCTATTTGAAATCTTTGGTTATCAGCATAATGTTTGATATGAAGTGATAGGAGATAGGATTAGAATTCTATTTGAGCCTCTTGACCTTTTAGAAGGGAGATCACCAATAGTATGAATCAATCTTACAACTTTTACAATGTTGAGCAGGCTGGCTGCTTGATAAACATTTTAATGAATATGTTACCTATTATTCAACAGATATACAACCTGAATGTTCATGGAACTATTCTATAGGCAAAAGAAAATAGAAAAACCAGGCACAAGTTTTGCCCTCTGGGAACACACACTCTAGACACTCTAGAGGAATATAGGACTTGGATACAAATATTCATTAAAGTGTGAGTAAAAGAGATGACTGTCTAGCTGGGGGGTATGGTGGCACAGGCTTGTAATCCCAGCATTTGGGCAGCTGAGACCGGAGGATCCAGGTTCGCGGCCCGCCTCAGCTACCTAGTGAGGCACTTTGCAACTTAGTGAGACCCTGTTTCAAAATAAAGAATAAAAAATAGGGCTGGGGGTATAGCTCAGAGGTAGAATGCCCCTGAGTTCAAATCCCAGTACCAAAAAAAAAAAAAAAAAAAAAAAAAAAAAGAGAGATGTCTGTCATTAGAGAGATTCAGATATTGTGCTGTATGCAAATAGAGGTAGAAAGGAATGTTTTAAGTTTAGAGGAAGCAGGAAATACTTCACAAAAATGTTTCAAATGATGGATGATTGGGCCTTGTTCATGTTAGTGATGAGAGAAAAAAAAATTCCTGTTGGAGATGTTGAAGTCTTTGAGATAGTAATAGAAGAGATGTGCATTTTTGTTATAATTTCATTTGTTCCAAATAGAATAAGCCACTTACTTCTGTTTTTCCCACCAAGTCATCAGAAGGTTTTCTGCTTGGGTGACATAAGGAAGTATGTTGAAATAAATCACATACATTTTTTTTTAAAGAGTGGGAAAATTTTTAGAGTTGATATGTTATGAGGTTTGTAATCTCATCCGTAGACAAATCCATTGTAATATATCTGGGTTGAAATCTATTCAGTGTCTGAGTGTAGCTGGAGGAGGTGGGTCCCTGGGTGTGTTGCCTTAGGGATTGTACTTATTATGTCTTTGAAGTCCCTTGCTTGCTTGCTCTCTCTGCTTTCAGCCTCCACGATGTGAGAGCTTTCACTTTCTGTGATTGGATGATCTCAACACCAAGGAAGGAAAAATCACAATAACTTCAAATCACCTCTTCACATAAGGTCTACATAGTAAAGAGAGGTGGTCATATCTTCTGAAAGATGACTTCCTAAGGATTTTGTGTTCAAATAATGATTCATTCAGTCTCAACTCTAAATACTTACTATTTCCATAGATTTTCTAGTCTCTGAAACATATATAGCCTCTGAAACATAATTTTATAGTCTCTCCTTACAGCTCCATTACCTCCTCCTCCCTTCTATCCCTCACTTTTTTAATTAAGACCACAAATATTGCTGAAGCTCTTTTGTCTTGTCTCCCGAAACTGTGTGGTCTTGGTGTGGCAACCTGATGTAGGCATAAGGTGTATGAACATTTGTTAAGTGTACTAAGTATATAGTCTTGCCCACACAGTATCAATTAACCTTTTATCACCTTTTAGAACATGCATAGTTTCATGGCATGAGCTCATCCATCTTTGTTAAAAGCCTTCTGAACAAAAATAGTTTCTGTTTAATATTCTTCAACTCTAATGTGAAACCTTTTACTACTTTCTTCAAGACTGAAGGCTCTGGAAAGCTTAAAGAAGTAAAGAAATAAGTCATATATCTGGGTATGAGCCCCAAGAATCAACCTCAAACAATGATGATCAGAGGCCTTGGGTAGTGGAGGAACAAATTAAGTAAACACAAGTAAACTTTTCTCAGCAACAAAAAAAAGTGATACTAAAAGTATGTACACCATACTTGAGGGAAATTCATGGCAACACCATGACAACGTGTATCACGCTTTTAGGTCTGTAAGTCTAAGGGCAGATTGAAGCTTACATTTGTTGTTGTTGCTCTTTTCTGACTTTAAACTAGTTAGAAACTCAATGATTTTCTTGATCATTGCATATTATATACATATATTGAAATGACACACTAAGTCGGGCATGTTGGTACATGCTTATAATCCCAGTACTTGGGAGGCGGAGAAAGGATTGCAGGTTCACATCAACTGGTACAATAAAGGGTTCAATGCCTTGTACCAACATCCAACTATTCCACATTTTCTAGTTTTCAGAGTCAATTTGGTGAAAACCCTTGGTTTCTCTCTGGAAACTTTAGAAACAGTATTATTATTATTACAACTGTACTATTTTATTATAAAATATAACAAGTACAGAAACATTTAATGAGATAAATGTTTGCTTTAATACATCATCATGTTCTGGAAAAACATAAAATATAGAAGTTGGAAGCCATGATTACAATGTTCATGATTCCTCTTCTCTCTTATAAATAACCATAACTATTTGGAGGCTAGCTTGCTGTCTTTCATTTTTTTAATTTTCATCACCCAAAAGTACTTCTTGAAGCTGTGATCCAGTGATTCATAGGAGTGAAAGGAGGGTGAAATTCTAGTATAGCAACTCCTTCTTTCATTACTTAAAAACCTTCCACAAAGAGTACTGTTTGTACTGTTTGGCTATCAGGCTATATTGTTCATACAAATTCTTTAGTCTTTTGTTTTATTAGTTTTAAAATCAATGAAAAGTATTCCACTTATCTTCCATAAGAAATATATGAATTTTCTGTTCAATCATTATTGACTTAAGGACTTACATGATTTGTTTCAATCAACTGAAATTATACTTATTGATGGTCAGATATTCTTATGTTTAGATAGTAGAATCCTTTTCAAGTTGGCTTCTAAAACTTTCAGATACATCTCTAGAAATCTGTAGCTAGAATATCTAGGTTTATCTTGTAAAGTTTATTTCTCAGATTCACAGACAGTTTCTCTCCCTGTCTCTTAGTCTCTATTTCTAGATGTATTTGAGTCTGATGAGTGCATTTTAAGATGGGGAATGTTGTTTTAGAATTGGTTAGGATATTCATTGCTACTGGCTTGGTTTGCACAACTTTTTGTGTGTATTTATTCTATTTCATTTTTTATCTCCAAACTACATAAATATGATACATAAATTGGGAAGTATTAAGTACTCAGTAAATATCTACTATTTATCCAAGCTGAACATTAGTGTATATTGGTGGATAAGTCATAGAGTTGACCCATCCACCACCATTGTTTGATACATGGTAGGCACCATTCGTTAAAGGAAAGCTTTGTTTGATAGAAAAGTGACTTATTTCAAATTGAGTTTTTCTTTTCTTCTCTTATTTTTCTGCCTTCCATTATTTTACTCTTTATTCCTCTTTTCTCTCTTTACTAAAAAGCTGTATTAGAACTACCACTACTCTCCAAATTTGTCCCATTAACGCACCAAGATAAAATGACCATAAACATCATTGTTTCCATCGAATCAAAACTGTCAGCACATCTGTGACATCTCAGTCATGAATTTCCAAACTCCTTTACAAATTTAATTTAAGCTTAATTGTTATTTATTTCAATAAAAAACTGCTAGCACTTTGACTTGGCATTCATACCATTAAGGACTAAATTCTGTCACATCAGCACATATTTAGAAAGATATACAATGTTTTGTATTAATACATGGATCTGAAACGGCCAAAACACATATGTCGTTTACAGAATATGGATATAGAGTATGTAATGAGTGAGTAGAAAATTTGTATATACATATTATTTATGCATGTTCCTAATAACTTCAGACTTCTAAATTAAATTCATCTGTACAAATTTTAGTTTGTTTCCATTCGTACATGCCTAAATGCTCAGATACTTAGAGTTTAAAAAAAAATCATTATATATTTTCTGAAGACTCATTTGGAATGTTTTCTATCGTACAAAAATCTAATTAAATGCAAGAATGTCCAAAAATCATTTACAAGCTATTGATATTATAGTCATTCTAGTTCACCTTATAAAACAAGTCATCAAAAGCCTCAAATTAGAAAAAGATTGATTTTATAAATTAAATTCCAAGAGGAAGAGGCACTTATTCCAGTCTGTGTTCTCCCCAACTCTTTTCAAGTTGGACTGATTTCTTGCCTGCATATAAATAAAACAAGGTGTCAGATCACATTGGTAATGAAAAAGAAGTTGGTCACCCAAATGTTTCACATCAGCAGGAAATCTCCTTAGAGCCTTCTAATGGGAATCTGCAGCATACATTGATATGTTGCTAGAATTACTAACATCTAAGGACTGCCATGCTGTTTGACAGACTCCTAAAATTCCATTTAACATTTTAACCTGTGAAATATTTCAATGAAACTTGCCAAAGAAAATGGTCTCAGTAATTTCTAGGTAGTAGTGTCTTTAAAGCTGAAACACATTTGTCACTTTGTATTCTTTCTTGATAATATGTTCCTGAAATAACTGTTGTTACAAATATATTTAATCTTTCGAAGTTCATATTATAAAACAACATTAATATTTTGATAAATACAAATATTTATCAAAAATTTTGTAGAAAAGCAAAATGATTTTAAAAAGTTTATTTTGGCTTAATATCTGTATAATTTTAAGTAGCTTTTCTTGATTGCAATTTAATCTGAATTGGGAAAATCCAAATTAATAAATGTCCTAAAACCCTTTTAAATTAGTACTTAGAGCTGGGTGTGTGACATACGCTTATAATTTCAGTACTTGGGAGGCTGAGATAGGAGGATCCTATGTTCATGGCCAGCCTCAGGAGCTTGTGAGGCCCTCTGTAACTTAGTAAGAACCTGTTTCAAAATAAAGAATAACAAAAATCATGCAGGAGGTGTAGCTCAGAGGTAGAAGGCCCCTGGGTTCCATCCTCAGTACCACACACACACACACACACACACACACACACAAATAAATAAATAAAAATAAATTAAGTACTTACTCTTTTCCTAAAGGAAACTATAACGTAAATACATTTTAATCATTTTGGTTAATATTGAATAACAATGCTCAAATATTCCCTGCATCTAAAAATTGTTTCAGCTTTTAAAGCAGTTCTTATTATTCTGTTTCACAAAGCTAGAGACTGTAATTATTAAACTAGCTACTAACAATTAATTCATCATCTCAGTTGAGAACAGTAATAAAATTTGGCTTCTAAATCTTCCACAAAATTGATACAACCAGTATCATTGTCATTTCTACCTCAGCTTCTATCATTTGTTTATATTAAAAGACAGTTTTCTGATTAAGCAATATTTCAGATACTAAACAATTCTTTATATTTTTACATCAGCAATTTAGTCTAAAAGAAGAAATAAAATTGATTTAAATGGATTTTTATTTCTTAATAAAAATATTTAATTTCTTAGCTTTTTATCACTTAGTGTCAGTATCTGTAAATACTCCTAGAATGACAACTTTATCCGTTGTTTAATAATGGCTTAATCAGCCTTACATTATGAACCTAGATATTTTTTCATGACACATTGCACATTTATTTCTGATAGATCTCTTCCCTGATGATCAATCAGAATTGGAATCTACAACACCATCCCATATGGGGTATTTATTTTGTGGTACTAGGGATTGAACCCAGGGGAATTCTATCTCCAAGGTTGCTGAGAATCTCACTAAATCATCAAGGCTGGCTTTGAACATGCAATCCTCCTGTCTCAGCCTCTCAGTACTGGGATTACAAGCGTACGCCAAGATACCCAGCCCCTATGGAGTATTTAGAAATACAAAGGTATTATTTTTCATGAGTTCCTGGAGCTTAGTGTTTCATGTTTGATAAGACTTGACTTTAAGTACATAATTGTGTTATCCATGTCTTCATAAACCCAACTAGTCTAGAGAAACAATTCTGAGATGGTCATGTTTCTTTTCTTTTTCTTTCTTTCTTTTTTTTTTTTTTTTTAAAAAAAAAGACAAAACAGCAACAAACATTTTAGCTCTTTAATGAGCAAAGATCATGTCTCTTAGCATTTGACTAATAGTCATTATCCACATTATCTTTATTTCACGCAGTGACCAGTGACATGGCCAAGATGTACAAAGTTGCTTCCATCAAGTAGTATACAATTTTTTTCTTTTGTATAATAAGCTTCATTCTTGAAAAAGAGTAACTGAAAAGAAAGGTTTCTGTTACTGCAGTTAGTTTGTCGAGAAAGTTCTTTGCATTATCTTACAAACTATCAAAATTGCTAGTCATCTGAAAAAATGTAAAAAAAAATCACATAACTTTAGTCTAATAGAAATATAGTACAGATAAGAGAAAGTATTCATCAGGATGTGCTCTTTAAGTCCATCTCATTTTTTAATATAAATGTACATCAGATTAAATATACAAACATTTGGAAAGGTCTGTGATATATTGATATTACTGGTAAACAACAGGGGACAAAGAGTTTCCTGTGATCTTAGAATATTCTTTTAAAATCACACATACATATAAGACTAAACTCCTCCAAGTGTTGACTCTCCAAGTGTTGTTCTTTATCTATGTTGTACTCTACTTTGATTGCTTGAGTAAATTCCAGTGACTGAACCTCAGAGAGAAAGACAAGTGATGTGGAGAGGGACATAATTTTATATTGAATTATTATTGGTTAACATTTTGTCATGCAACATGAATAAATCAATTAACTGAGAACTGTTATCAGAGTGGTAATATTGGGCATCCTCACATCATAAAAGACTGTTTCAAGTAACTCTTTGGACACACATCACCTACTAAAAGTAACAAAATGCAGAGTAACAAAACCCACAGCAAATTATAGGTCATAAAACACCAGTCCAATTAGAATTACATTTCTATAAATTTAGATGGCAATGGAAAGAACATTAAAAACACAGAAATTTTTTTTTTCTGGGATTCACATCAGCAAGTATTCACCACTACCACCTATATTTCTTCGAATGCCTTTAATAAGTAATTCCTTCTATTATTGAAGCTACTCTGAATTATTTTATTATAATTACTTTTGCCCATTAAAATCTTCTTTAGATTCTGCCAATTGATGGAGGAAGCTTCTATTAAAAACTTCAATGGGATGAGAATTTTAATTACAGCTTAATCAGCAGCACAGCCACCAAGCATATAAATTATCATGCACATCGTGCTAAAAATATCGTTTCCTTTATCCCCACAACCTCAACTTACACTTATGCGATAATATTGTACCTGCCAGTCTTTCAACTCCTTGGTTTTACTGGCAAATTTCAGCATGAACCTCCACTAAGGCCATTAACAGCATTGGTGCTTTGTGTACTTATCCAGATACGTAAATATGGTCTACACAATAAAACTGCTCCAAATAAAAACTGGGGAAATTATCTGACATTCCATTGGTGTGTCCCTTGTGCATATTCAAAGTTGTTAATCTATATTTTCTATTTTAGACAAGTTCTTTCCTTTGAACAAGCCAAATTCCATTTTGTAACTTAAATCTTCAAAAAATTAATTCTTGAATGTGAATGAAAAAGTATCATTCAGAACAACTGCTTCAAGCATTTGAAAACTGTTTCTTAAGTTGGTTTGTGTGTATATATATATATGTATATATATACATATACGATTCATTTTTTCAAAACCCCCAAAGTTCTTGATATGTATATTCACATAATATTCTGCCTTATTTAAATAGTGAGAGTCTTGTAGGTCGAAAGCCAAGGAATCTTCAATAACTTTTACTGCAATCCGTCAAAAAATAGTTTGTTTCTCTTATCTGGCTATACCCTGGTTGTTGAATGTGAATGGGGGTGGGGATGGGGATGGGGCAGAGTATTGTTCTGTCCTCCTGTAAATGTGTTGAATGTGTGTAAGGGCTGAATCCCTGGTATAGTGTTGGGGATCATTGTAATGGTGTTGGGTGTCATTAGGGGGATATCATCAGGTGATCTTCTCATAGCTAGTGTGTAATCTGGGGGGCAGGCGGTCCGAAGAACCACCTCATGTGGATGGATGGACTCACATTCATGATCCAAATCAGTGTGCTTCATTTGGAGGGACATGATTTCCTCTTCTTGTGCATGGGTCAGGTCGTTGGTGGTAGTACGTTGAGGGCTGCACCTCCTGTGAACATCGTGTCTCCTCTTATCCTTTTTGTAGTACAGGGCTGCAAAAGCCAAGATGTTCAGAAACAACAGCGATGCTCCAACTGCTATCGTGACACTCAGCTCTGTTGAGTAGTCCCTTTGATCCACTGAAAATGGACTTGGTTGTTGTTTGGGATCATCCTGTTTGGCAGTGGGAAAGGCTGATGTGACAGGTACGGAATTTTTTCTCGTAGGTCTGAAAGTGATGTCAGTTGATGGCACTTTAGTTGTTGTCGAGGTATACTGAGAAATGTCGTTGAGATTATGCAGATGAGGTACCAATTCTAACCAGAGGTTCACTTTATTGGCTCGATAATGCTCTTTAACTCTTGGTTTTAATCCAATATGGAGATAAAGTTGGTCTTTCTGGGAATATCTGGTCCATGCTACTTCTTCAAAGCGGTTGGGTTTAGTATGAATGAATTTTGTGTCTTGAGGGACAGGTTGGTTTGGGTCACTAGGAAAGAAAAAATAAATGATGAGAAGAAAGCTTTTTAATCATTTTTCTTAGTCCAAAAGCAATTTTAAGGTCTAATTGAAGAGGTAGCAACTTAGAACAATTTAGAAATTTGCAAATCATAGCAGGCAGATTGTAAGATGGGCAATAATGTAAGGAAAATGATTCTGATTCCTTCTTTCTTTGCCTATTTATAGATGTGCTTCTATCTATCCAAATATTTTTAAAAAGTTATTTAAATAGTCATATGCATATTAGATGTCTTATAGAAAAATCTGTTAGAGATGGCATGGAAGAGTATAAATAAAGGACTCAGGATTTGGAACTGGCAGATGAAGATTTCAGTCCCGATGCTGTCATATACTGGGTCTATATAAAGTTCTCAGAGCCTCTTCTAGGTAAAATATAGTAGCGTTTGATATGCCTACCTCATCAGGTATTTGGAAGGTCAAAGATCATACAGTATACAAACTGGAAAGCACTACGAACATTATGTTACTTCTGAACAAAAACAAAAATAAATCGTACGTAACTGAAGAAACCAACCATATTTAATTATTGAGTAATACTACAACATGGAAACTATTTAACAAAGTAAATTAGTATATTAGTGGTATCAATCTATTAAATTATTTGGGCACAAACTATGCATTGTTTTAAAATACATAAAAAGATAGCTTTATTAAAATTATAGGACATTTCACTCCTTAGGTACATACCCAGTCTTAGCAAAGTTTGTCCAGTATGTCATTACGACGGCACTCAGCATCACATCATTTTTGGAGAAATTGCAAGGAAATAACTCTGTAGGGCCAATCATGGGGATTCCCAATACATAGGGAACTTCATCTCCATGGGCGGCATCAGCCCAAGCTGGAACCTGATCTGTTTGGCAATGATGGTAAAAGGCATAGAAGTATGTAGGCGAACCAAAGTTTGAGTGAAGATCTGCTGTAGCTACAGCAGGTGCTACCCATTGATGGTCCGTAAATAAAGCCAATAATGTCTTCCTCCTGGTTTCAGGGTTATGGCGATCAGCCCAGTCAGTATACATGAATTTAATGGTTTCTCTCAAAACATCTTTGCCTTCAGGATAACCATACAAATTATCAACAAAATTGGAAACAGCAAAGTCAAAATCACTAGCTGATATGCCATCATCACTATCTACTATATTTTCAACAAATTTTAAACCTTCCCCTTGGTTAACTCCTAACATTATGTCATAGTTGAGAAATTCCCCTTGCTCCATCAATATTTGAGGGTCGTCTGGTATTACATCACCATCAATCACGGGTCCAAAGGCTATGTGGTATCTGGCTGGTTGAATATCTTGATCAACAAGTTCTTTGTAAGGCTTCTTCTGGAGGCATTCCACTAACTCTACGGTATCTGAAACATTGCAACCAACTTTTGTGGCCAACATTCTAGCATATTTTGCAGGTTGGAAACTAACAGCCCAGCTGGAAAGGGCTGTTCCACTTTGAGCTATTGCTCGTTGAAAAAGTCCTATGGGAAAATCAACAAAAAGTTTCAGATGTTGTGGTAAAATAATAACATCTGATATTTTAGACTTTTATATAAGAACCCAGATCTCAAAAAAAAAAAAAAAAGCAAAAACAGGGATAGAGACATTTCTGCCTAAGAGAAAGTACACAAAGTCATCCCCAGGGTATAATGAATTAAAGTGGTCCTAACTCTGTGCTTTGAGTGGCACCTGTTTTAGGGATAAATAGTTCCAAATTTTGCAAAGTATCAAAGAGGTAGTAGGTAAGGAGAAGAGAAATTATAAGTACTCATGGCAAAAGGCCCCAAATATTTTCTTTAGTGAGAATGTAAACATGTAAAATCAACACTAACTAGTTGAGCCAATTTTCCCTCCTTTGACTCTCCATCAGACCCCAGAGTGTCTGTTTGGAATATTTTCTTCAATTTGGCTATATCTGTCCTCTATCAGAATGAGTCTGTAAATTTTTACACCATATTTAATTTGAAAAAAAAATTGTTGAGGTCTCAACCAATTAATTGGGCTAGGGATTAATACCCTGGGGACGGCCCTAAAGTCACACAAAACAAAGTATCACTTTAGACATACTCTTCCAGATCCAGATCGTCATGTCAGACATAGTATGCTGAATATTCATCTTTTTGAAGAAGACATAACATTTGAAGTGCCTTCACTAAGCTAAAGAAAAAACCATGAGCAGAAAGATATAATGTACCTGTGGGGGTGATTTAGCATTTTCCACCATTGAATGTGCATTGCTTTATTTTTTCATAAAATGAAGCATACATGGCCCACTGCCTTTTACTTAACTGCATTTAAGAATTATAAATTATGACCCTATATGCAATTTGATAAAAACTGCATGTCATTCAAATTATAAATGCAATTGCCCTAATCTCATTAGGGTGTTTTCTAGTAAAATTCTTGTTTTAAAAATGTAATTCGCCGGGCATGGTTGTGCATGCTTGTAATCCCAGCATTTGTGAGGCTGAGACTGGAGAATCCGGGTACGCGGCCAGCCTCAGCTACCTAGTGAGGCACTTCGCAGCTTAGTGAGACCCTGTTTCAAAATAAACAATAAAAAAATAGGGCTGGGGGTATAGCTCAGAGGTAGAATGCCCCTTAGTTCAATCCCCAGTACCGCAAAATAAATAAATAAATAAATAAATAAATAAATAAATAAATAAATAAATAAATAAATAAAAATATAATTCATCTATTTTACATTTAATGTTAATTTCCAGATGCAGCCTTATAGTTATTTAAAAAAATATGCCTAATTATGAGTTAATGAGAAATTTTTTTGTTTACATATTAAAATAAAATACACTAGTAGTGGTGGCGCACACTTGTAATCCCAGTACATAGGGGGCTAAGACAGCCTTAGCAAAGAGTGAGACTCCTCAATCTAGCAAAACTTTGTTTCAAAATAAAAATAAAATAGGGCTGGAAATGTATCTCAGAGATAGAATTCCCCTGAGTCCAATCTCCTGTATCCCCCTCACACACACAATAATGTAATGTGTTCCTAGATAATCTAAAAATTCAAAATATCAAACAATAAGTACTTTAAATTTGTTTGGGTGTATAAAAACTCAGCCATGTTCATCTTTATGAACATACTAGATTGTTAGAGCAAAGTCAGCTAGAGCAACAATACAAATATTGTTAACTTAAAATATATAGGTTGTCAATATTTGCTCAGATAAATATTTTACTTATTAAAATTTTAAATGGTGATTTTTCTTATTTTCTTTACCATTTGGGGGGCCTCAATGACCTTAACTAAATACATCAAAAAAGATTTAGGGAAAATGTATATCATGTTTGAAATTCCCAGTTAGTTATTATTGGGAAAACCATTTATTTCAGCATTAGTGAGTATGCTCATTAAATGTATGCATGCTATAGTACACTCATGTTTGCTGTAGGCCTGAGCATTGCTGAGCCCTTTTTGTAATTTTACAGACTTTAAAACTGATTGTCTGCATTGGAGATAGAGTCAGTTTGGATGATTTCAAGGAATATTCTAGTCAAGTCAGGCAGCTGATTCTAGACATGGGTTTAGATTTATATCATATTACATGTACATGAAACATCATATTTCATGAGTATGAGGGTATATGCAGTTAGGTGAATAAACACATAAATTGGGAGTTCATAAAGAACAACATGATACTTGCTGGACAGGCACTTTGGAAAAAGGATGTCAAAGCCAGAAAATGGAAACAACAACAACAAAAATATTTCATGGATGTAGGCAGCCTCTGTGTTCCATGCTGCCTTGCCAATCTTTAGGGGAAAACACTTTTAGAGTTCCAAATAGAAAAAGCACAAAATCAAATGTATTTTCCATTTTAATCAAATTAGTGACTTTGATGCTTTGACAATTTTGGATCATGCATGCAAAATAATCAAATATCCATTGTTTCTCAAACAACAAGTGAAATCATATGGGTTTCAGACAAATGCTAATGACAGCTTCATGTTTCATACTAATAAAAGATTTACAATGTCTATTTTCTTAAAAATAGATGACATATAATTCCTGTGTTAATAAAATCTTGTTTGGATTACTGAATTAATAGTGAGAACAGAACTATGAATATTATTGCTTGATTTTCCCCAAAAATCACACTTTAAAAAAAAGAAAAAAATGACTACAGTGCTAACTATTATGAAGTGTGCTTGACAGGGCATTCTTACCAACCTCCATGAGAGACACAAAAGAGTCTGACAAAAATTTTAACATGCATAGAAAAGCTGAAGAAATATAGTTTTAAACAGTTATTGTGCTCAACCTAAAATTCAGTTTTAACAGAGAAATATATACAGAGCATCACATACTACTGATGGTGGTGGCATGCAGACACCAAAATTGTCAAAATTTGCAACCTGTATAATACCTTTGGTTGAATTGCTCCAACGGTTACCTTCAGAATAATGGGATAAAGTCAGCAGATTGACACATGAACCCCCCGCGCCTGATCCAAAAACAGTGATTCTCAAGGGGTCACCACCAAAGAATCCAATGTTCTCACTAGTCCACCGTAAGGCCTGTATGAGATCAAGAAGTCCATAGTTTCCTTTTGCAGCCTGATCACCTGTGCTCAAGAAACCTGGAAAATAGAAATGAAAAGACACTTGTTTGAACACTTATTTTTGACATGAATTAAATGGACAGCAATCAAGTGCAAATAAAACTTGTGTAAATCTAAATGAGTATAGTCCCTGTTCTTTAGTAAAAATTATTTTTCACCAAACTAATGCAACTTATTTTAGTAGCTAGGCATGGCAGCACATGCTTGTAGTCCCAGTACTTCGGAACCTGTTGAGTCGAAGACACTACTTTAGTACTACTTCAAATACATTTATTAACTTTGCTTTTTGTAGCAAGTTTATTATAAATTGTAAAAAATATCTATTTTGCATAATGCAATATATTTCTTTTTTGTATGCAGAAAAGTAAAAGGTATTTAATAAAATATTAAATTGCATTGTTTACATATGCAATGTATTTAGAGCCATATTACATTAACAAGTTTAGAAGTAATTTAAAAAATAATTCAATAATTCTCTACTATTGACACCATAGAAACAGAATGGGTAAATGCTTTAATAAAAACTATTTCAGAGCCGGGCGTGGTGGCGCACGCTTGTAATCCCAGCATTCGGGAGGCTGAGACCGGAGGATCCGGGTTCGAGGCCAGCCTCAGCTACCTAGTGAGGCACTCTGCAACTTATCGAGACCTGGTTTCAAATAAAGAATAAAAAATAGGGCTGGGAGTGTAGCTCGGAGGTAGAATGCCCCTGAGTTCAATCCCCAGTACCGAAAAAAAAAAAAAAAAACCTATTTCAGACTCTCAAGTACTAGGATTAGAAATGTGCACTACCACACCCAGCTCAAAACTATTTTAAGTTGAAATATAGCTTTATTTTATAAAGTAAGGAAATCAACTCTATTCCAGAAAATTAGACTACAATAGCAATACCTATCGGCTAAGTAAATAAATCTAAAACCAAAATACATATATGGGCAAAAAGTTTATGGGATCATTGTTGGAACTAATAGATGGACACATATCTTCCTGAATAATTTTCAATGTAGAGAAAATTGAATATTTTTTAACATCGTGAACATTGGTATAAGACAGAACCATTAGTTCATATTCTTATAGGATTTTGTTATAAATGTTTTGATCTGTAAATATAGAGTGATGGCATGAATTTTGAGAACAATATAATGGATGGATTACTAATAATAAGATAAGTAGGACTCAGAAAGGAAAGGTGTGAGCCGGGCGTGGTGGTGCACACTTATAGTTCCAGCATTTGGGAGGCTGAGATCGGAGG
The DNA here is from genome assembly GCA_004027655.1 of Graphiurus murinus. Lineage (NCBI taxonomy): Eukaryota > Metazoa > Chordata > Mammalia > Rodentia > Gliridae > Graphiurus > Graphiurus murinus. The sequence continues at coordinate 85,252 of PVLC010000972.1, read as the reverse complement.
ATCTAGGTTCATAGCCAGCCTCAGCTACCTAGTGAGGCATTCCTCAACTTAGTGAGATCCTGTTTCAAAATAAAGAATAAAAAATAGAACTGAGGGTATAGCTCAGAGGCAAAATGCCCCTGAGTTCAATCCCTAGTACTGCAAAACACACACACACAAAGAATGTGTGTGTGTGTGTGTGTGTGAGAGAGAGAGAGAGAGAATTAATGACAGAATAAGACTATAATAGCACTATTAAATTGTAGTAAGAAACGTGATCATCTGAGGTAATGGTTATTTTCTAGTCTTGGGGTGCTCAGGTTTTCTCTAAGTTCCATTTTTGCTCTGCAGTACTGAATTTTCCCTCAAGTTTACATATCTATCTATCTATCTATCTATCTATCTATCTATCTATCTATCTATCATCACTATCATCTATCATTTATTTATCATCTGTGTTTCTATATGTCTATCTAGTATGAATCCACATAATCAGGGTGAATGTAGCAAGTTGTTATATGTTTTATGTTGTGGAAAAATGATAGCTGCTAATTATTATTGAAGACAATCAACCACTCAGACTTGGTAGAGCCCTAAGTGCATGAATTCTTTGATTCCAGATGCTTTATTCAAATAACATCCTATGAGTTAGCCAAGGGTACAACATAAGGGATATTAAATAAATTGATGGCTCAAAAGAAACACAATTTGCTAATTAACCAAGTGATGTACATTGGCAGCAATTTTTATTTTGCTATCCTCTTTTTTAACTTACTTAGTCGCTACATCCTTCACAGCAGAATCATTTCAGATCACTCTAACTGGAAATTTACATTGCTTAACTACAGTCCAGCTCTAGGGAGAAGTCAATTTTGTAGAGACCTGAAAGTGCTACTTACCTCATGGATCATTTTGAAAGAATAGTTCCTTCTCTAAAATGTGACTAATTTTGTCACACATAATACATATAATATAGAATAATATACAATAAGATTCTATATTGGTATAGAATGTCAATGACTAATAAATATAAGATATTATTTAATGAAATATTAAACAAATTCTTTTGTTTTTTCAGGGAGAAGTGGCAGAAATTTCCAGAAAATATAAATATAATCATTTATTCAAATGAATATATTTAGTATCATTATTCCCACTTAAGGTCTCATTCTATCAAAAAACATTTCCGACTGCTATTTTTACATACAAGTACTAGTTCTGCTGATCAGAATTAAAGTCTATTTCTATTGCACAGTCTTAGCTTCCAAGGTGTTAAAGAGTAACCAGGCAATGCAACATAGCTCTACACTATGGAATGGAAGAAAAAATACTATATCAGGCCTAAAATAAGTTGGACAAAGTAAAAAAAATAATAATAATAATAGAAACAGAAAATTGCATTGGCAAAGTGATTAGCATGACCTTTCTTGAACTCATTTCTTTATTAATTTGTTTTGAAATAATTTGTTCTTTAATGCTTCTGATTGATTACTGACAGCTAGACATGGAGGTAACTGTGGACAGATGGCCTGGAAACAAAACACCTATTGGTTTGTTGTTTGCAGTCTACAAATTCTAAAGTTTCACCATCTCCAAGGTAAGCAGGTCAGGTTGATCCTTCTCAACTGAATAGTTTTGTAATTCCTTCATCCAATATGATTAAAATATTTATTTATTTTTATACTTTTATTGGTGCATTATAGTCTCACATCATAATGTAGTTCTTAGTGGTAGTGACATTCATGCTCATACTTTTAGCCAGATTTCCTCTGAATATAAAGGAAAAGGGCTGTGATTTACTTATCTCTCAATTATTCATTCTATCCCCCCCCTTTTTTAGAATATTCCAAAATACTTGTTCAAAAACAAAACAAAACAAGTAGCCCCATTGCTATTCTCTGTTGTGTAGAACTTGGACAACAATGAACAATGATGGTATCAAAACTGACAAAATTACTGTGTATTTTGAACTGCTTTCCCAAAGAAGTGAAAAAAGAAGTCCCTTTCTAAAAGTGTTATGAAAAGAAAGGGCATTGATAATTGTCCTGATTGTTCAGGAATGTGTCTAGTGACTTAAATGCATAGTTCACTTAAAAGTATGACACTGCAGGGGTAGAATGATTCATAACTATGCTATTTACCTTCAAAAAAGGTAAGGAAACAATAAGGTTTTGTAAATTTTAAAATTTCTAACCATCAAATGTGCATTTCTGTTTCAAACATTACATACATGTTTTTTACACCTTACAAATTATTTATATTCTTTATTTTTCTGGACTAGTCTCCATCATAGTCTTTGCTTCCAAGTGACTATTCTATTACATATGTGCTGAATGAAGCAGGCATTTATATGTTATAATTCTTTCTGTCTTTTTTTCAAATTTTTTTTTTTTTGGAATTGTGGATGGAACCCAGGAGCATTCTACCTCAACCCTATTTAGCTGAGGCTGGCCTACAATCTTCCTGTCCTAGCTTTCCAAGTACTGAGATTACAAGTGTGTGCCACCACACTCAGATATATGAAATAATTTTCTGTCATTTTGGTGTCATGGACAGCACTAATTAGACTTCATTTAACCCATATATCTCCTCAAACATTAGTTTGGGGTTACCCAGTGAGTTAATGACAGAGGAAAGCTGAAGGGCTTTGTTCTGAAAAAATTGCATACTTAATACTTTAGTAAATCACCCAGCCTACAACCTTCCATTCCTTGATAATATAATCTCCTTTCTCACTGAAACAAATGCATGACTCATTTGTGACAATGCAACACAGCAGCCTCCTTCTTACAATACAAAGGCACAATCAAAGATGATAAAAATAAGTAAAAAGAGAGAGGAAATTCTCCTTTCTCAATAGAAAATCCATCTTTCATCAAAAGTATTTCCAGGCTAATAACTTATGGTTTCTTCAGCCTTCATTTAAGTAGAATAGGACTACATTTAAGTAGAATATGACTTATAAGCAGGTAGGGTAGTCATTCATTTCTACAATCATTTTAAAAAGAATGTAAGCCAGCTTCAGTTGATATGAACCCTCATCTCAAAGAAAAGCCAGCTTTCTGTTAGAGCTTCTGGGGACAACTGTCTGGTATTATTTCAAGATGGAGTCATGTTTCCTGATATGCAACTTAAGGAGACTGAAATTGAATCATTGCCCCAAGTGCTTTCTTCTTCCTATCTTTCTATCTTTTTTCAAGCACTGTACAGTACTAAGGGGGTGGGAGGAAAATTTATTGGCAGCAAGTGACAGGCATCACAAGAGGCACTAATTTCAGAGAGGCATGGGAAATAAGCAACATTGAGTCAGAGCTATCATACTGTGTCAAACATGAAGGGATAAATGAAATTATCACATCATTATCACAGACCATCAATAATGCAGTCAAGAAGAGTGGGGAAGAGTCAGAATTTACGAGGTATGTTTCTATCATAGGTCTATGATATCTAGAAAAGAGAACACCTGATGTGCATTACTTTGTTCAGTGTACGTGGTACCACTAAGACACAAATATTACCACTAATGCAATTGTTACATCCTCTAATACTCAATACATTTTTTCTGACTCTTTATAAACAATTATCCATGTGTGTGACCCTCTTTCCTACTACACTATAAGCATTAGAAGAGATTGAGGAAAGAGGAAAAATTTGTCTTTTTATCCTCTGCTACATAGCAGGCTGTGTACAGATTTGACTGTATAAATGGGTATTGATGCCACTCCTCTTAAGCCAATGGGATCTTGACTCTTTTTTCCCACAGCTCAACATACAACACACAAGACCTCTTCACACATCATCTTCATGATGATGTAGCTCCACTCGCAGACCTGAAGGTAAATCCAGAAGCCAGGTATCATCAGTGCCATCTGAACTGATTGTGCAGTGAACCACATCAATTGCTAACACCACCAATATGAGTGAATTAGTCATGCCTGGTCTACTTTTTTTGACCACAGACACAAGCTGAAATCATGTTCTCTAGATGATTTTTTTCAAGAATCTGTAATTAACACACAGCACACATCTGCACATTTTCATGCAGATTTACAGACACACTCTGTCCTTATTTAGATGAGGTCAGATATTGGGGCAAAGCAGAGCAGCAGTCACAATTGCAACTTCTTTCCAAGCCAAAGTGGTTTCCAGCTGAGATGGCAGTTAGTGGCTTCCTGAGCTAGCTGCAATGGACTTGGCTTAGGTGGTCCACATGAGTTAGGATGCTTGAAGAGGGAATGATGACTGCATGGTCATTTAGCTGATGCTGCCAACTACCAAGGGGCTGTTGATAACTGTAAGTTAAAAGACTGGAGAGACTGATAATATCATTTGTATGAGAAGTCTGCATTGCATAAGAGTAATATTCAGATCAGATAAGGATGGAGAAACCATGTGAAAAGGAAGCCCACTGATGAGAAAGCCTGTTGATAAAGAACATTTGTATAGTTTGCAGGTGATGTATCACCAGGACTAGACACAAAGTAGTCATTTAATAAAGTTACAGTGACTTCAGCTGAAAATGGACACAGTTCTATTCAGGCTATGGAATATAATCTTTGATCTTGAATATACCCAAGTAATGCAAAAAAAAAAAATTCTTATAGGCATTATGAAGAGGCATGTGCAATCTTCCCAAGATATGATTGATTCCCAGCAATTTAGGTAATGTTTAAAATTTCATTAGCTTTCAGATTTGCAAATGCTTTAATTACGTACTTTCCTGTGTTATGGATTCTTAGTAATTATTCTGTACCTACCTGTCCTGTAAAACAATGAAGCTAAGACTGTTGAATCATTAAGCTCAATTTACTAGTCACTTTCCCTACCAGAGATGAGCTCTGCTTCCTTGCATCCTGCTGATCCAGTCATCAGTGTGGCCAACCAGTTGATCATTAGTAGTGCCCATTATTGTATTTTTTATTCTAATCTTCCACACCATAATCCGATATAAAGGTTTTTTTTTTTATTATTATACAATATGTCATTGACACACTTCTTGACAATCATCAATGCTCAACAAATGGTTGCTGAATTGAGACATGTCTCCTCCCAGACATTTTTCTCCTTCACAAACCACTTATACAACCATTCATGAGCTGGTTTCCTCTGGGATATGGAAAATGGTCCCAATAACTATGGAACCTGAGTTACCCCAGCATGCCTTAAGAACACTAGCCTTGCCTATTCTTCCAATACAATAGTTTATGTGTGTGTGTGTATATGTGTGTAACCTGAATTTATAATAATAAATGGAAAATGATACTTACAAATAAATGGTACTTATTAGGAGCAAAAAGAACAAGATATTTTAAGACAGTTATCTATGAATATTCAGGACCAATATGTTCTTCCAACAGGTTTTAGAATCTGTACAATGGAATGCATAGTATTGAGTCCACTAGTGTTGCTCTTCCCCCAACCTAGATAAACACCTGTCATGCTTTACATATTAAACAACAGCACTTCTGTGGAAGAATTAGTCTTAAAAATAATAGAGGTGGTTGTCTTTTGAATTAAAACTCACAAGAAACTCTAAATGTCACTTAGAAAAAAAAAATGAATGCTATTAATCACCACTCCCAAATGGAATCTGGGGAGATTAAGCTACTGCTGGCTGCACATCTGTTACACAAAACAGCTGCAAAAAATGGGTATAGATTAAAATAGAAATAGATTGTGTAGATGCTCTTTTGGCTCCAGAAGATCCTTGTAAAACACCTACTCGCACAGTCTCCCTCTAATTTTCTAGCAGCAATTTAAATAAATACAAAATGTCAGGCAATAGTCTCAGTTCAGGGAAGAAAGGGCTTCAATTCCCCCCAAGTTAATTGAGGCTAGAATCATTCCTGCAACTCCTATGGCAATTTCACATAGGGTTAGGGTTAGGGTTAGGGTTAGGGTTAGGGTTAGGGTTATGTGCAATTTCAATTGCACATAATAAGAGTGCAAAGTAATTTATACTCATAGATTAGATGTCGTCTGTGAAAAATTACCGATTAACTCAAAGGCCGCCTCTGGAGTGCTCATCGAGCATGGAGGTCTCTCTCTCTCATCTCTTGTCCTTGTATCTGGTCAAAAACTAGCAACACTCTAAATCTGCCTTTTAAAAGACTATTTTAGACATCCATGACTTCCTCTTTTTAAAATTCTCTAACCTACCCTGTTTTTCAGTAATAATCAATTTTAATCATATCCTATTTCTGTATTATTCACCTGCATTTTTTCTTTAATTTCAATTATCCTCTCACTGGCCAACAAAGAACATTTTCTTCAGTAAAGTAATAAGAAGGTATTTTTTGATAATATTGTTATTCAAATGTTCTGTATTGTTTCCAGCTTTGTTAGTATACATAATTTTCAAGAATGAGAAAATGTAGTATTTTTAATAAAAATGCACTAATTAGTGTTTTTCTCAAAATAAAATTCTAAGTCTTACTAGGTGACAAGCATCATGTGAAAATTTTCTGCATAAAATCTGACCTTTTTAAACACGCATATTAAACAGAATGATTATTGGGAAACAAGGTAAATTCAGATTGACAAGCAGAGACTCCAGTGGAGTTATGGAGTAGGTTTGAGGGTGAAGAAGGAGGGATAGATAAAGATGAAAAGAAGATAACAAAAGTAACAACTGGAAGTATACATATGTATACACTATGGGGAAGGGAGGGAGGGCATGGGGTGCAGAGGGGAAATGTCCCATGAATTATTTGCATGTGTATTCCTATCACTTTGTTCCTCAATATGATGAGTGTCCTATGACTTTCAGAGAACTTATCAGAAATATATGAAAATAATTTGGAATAAGAAAGAATTAAAGAGGGTACTCTTTTTTTTTTTTTTTTTTTTTTTTTTTTGCGGTACTGGGGATTGAACTCAGGGGCATTCTACCTCCAAGCTATACCCTCAGCCATATTTTTTATTCTTTATTTTGAAACCGAGTCTCACTAAGTTGAGGAGTGCCTCACTAGGTAGCTGAGGCTGGCCGAGAACCCAGATCCTCCAGTCTCAGCCTCCCAAATGCTGGGATTACAAGCTTGCACCACCACGCCCGGCTCAGAGGGTACTCTTTAAAGAACTTTCGAGAAAGAAAAAAAAAAAGCATAGGGACCTGTTGACCTTAATGTTAGATAAAAATTTCTGATAAAATCTAATTGTTGAGCCGGGCGTGGTGGCTCATGCTTGTAATCCCAGCATTCCGGAGGCTGAGACCGACCGGAGGATCAGGGTTCGCGGCCAGCCTCAGCTACCTAGTGAGGCACTCCGCAACTTAGTGAGACCCGGTTTCAAAATAAAGAATAAAAAATAGGGCTGAGGGTATAGCTCAGAGGTAGAATGCCTCTGAGTTCAATCCCCAGTACCGCAAAAAAAAAAAAAAAAAAAAAAAAAAATTCTAATTGCTGATAGTTTATCTAAGCATGTCATTGCTCTAGTGACCAAGTCTCCAGTTACCATTGTCATGAGTCTGAAAGTCACTTTAATTCATTCTGTGAGCCCTGGACTTGGGAAGAAAGGAAAGTTTGAAAGGAGGAATTTAAATATAATCTCCTCCTTCAAGCAAAGGGTTATTAAAGCAATGGGAAAGGGCACAAATTAGACACATCTGTAAGTGCACGTTTACATAGACCAGTGGCTTAGAGCTACTTAGATTCTCTATTCAGCTTTGCAGGGCTTAAAATAGTATCTGACTTAGTAACTCCAGTATACCTCTCTCACCATCCCCTGGAATAATGAAAAGGCAATGAAGAAAGTAAAAAATTTCATATGACCATGAAAATCAAGGGCTGGCAGTTAAGCTATGACAACAATTTTGGAGAATATTATCATCCCTATTTTAAAAATCACACAGCTGGTAAGTAGTAGAGGTCTGACTTGAGTCCATGCTCAAAACTATTACACTCTATTGCCATGAAAAGCTGGGGTAAGGACTACTTCATAAAATGAAGTGGCTATATTCTGTTAGCACACATTCACATTGATGAGGGAATGTATGTGGCTTTACTGGTTTAACTATCTCCCCCAATTGATGAAAGATCCTTGAGGTCAAAGACCATGCTGATTTTGCTAAGTACTAGGAAGATGTTCATTTTTCTTTTTTTTTATTAATAGATAAGTACATGCCTAAATGAGGCTAGAAAACTGTTTCCAAGATGTCTGGCTCAGCAACTGTAGGTTAATATCTGATTGAGAATACTGTGTGACAGCTACTTTTTAAATTTTTTGATTAAATCTATTATATTATACAACAAATGCATTATAATATATAAATTTGAAACATGAAAAAAAGAAACAATAAACATATAACTTTATACTTTATTCACTTCTGCCCTTCTAGGAGGCAAACAAATGAGAAAAAAAAATAAAAACATCTAGTATTCAAAGTCTCTTACAACTCTTGAAACTAAATTTCGTCATTGTTAGCAAGTGTTGGAGGAGGATAGAATCTGTTATAATAATACAAACGAATAATCTAATAAAAATAATATAATCAAGTAAGGTAAGAGATAAAGTAAGAGAGGCTAACTCCGTGACAAAGTAGAAGATGTGGCACAGATAACACATTTGGAAATTGATAAAAGTATAAAAGTTCTAGAAACAGCTGAAGAAAATGGTAGGGTACAGTATTTCCCCTACTGAATCACCCTGAGGAGGATTCCTTATTTATGGTCAAGCAAAATATGAAAAACCCTACAAATCCTCTTACAAATGTCCAGTGCTTAAATCTTTACATTTGTTTCAAGATAAAATACAGGGGTGGTATATGTTCTGATCTTTAGACAATTTCAGAAGAATTTTTAGCATGTAATATCCTTGGATCAAAATGTGTATACCTAAAACTCTGGATACTTCTGAAATAAAGTTGTAGAGAGGGATATGGCCATGTGATACTGTTTATTATTTATACACTGTATTTCAAAAAATATGTTAAGGATTTACCTAATATGAATGCATCTTTTTCTTGTTTGTCGTAAGAATTTTTTTTTTTTTTTTTTTTTTTTGCGGTACTGGGGATTGAACTCGGGGGCGTTCTACCTCCGAGCTACACCCCCAGCCCTATTTTTTATTCTTTATTTTGAAACCGGGTCTCACTAAGTTGTGGAGTGCCTCACTAGGTAGCTGAGGCTGGCCGCGAACCCGGATCCTCTGGTCTCAGCCTCCCGAATGCTGGGATTACAAGCGTGCGCCACCACGCCCGGCTGTCGTAAGAATTTTTTGAACTTGGATACTTAGTTATCCAAATTTAAACTCAAAAAATTCTTCCATATTGCATTTCAATGTTTCTATACCAATATTAATTTCTTAAGAAACTAGTATTCTAAAGTTAGATCTCCATATTTTCACTATCATACCTATTATATTCTCTCTCCTCATTTTAGTTCTATTTTCTTTTATTCTACCTTTCCTATGGGCAAACTTTCAAAGGCTGATCCTCATATAATAAAACAGTTTTGTACTATATTGATTCTATGCTCTACTAACATCAATCATTGTGGCTTTAAAATCTCTAAATTTAATTCTCTTTCTATCCTTCTTTATCATACTCACCCACTTAAAAATGTTTTTTCTTTTTAATTTAAATCTATTTGCTACAAGTCAAATAGACTCTTTTTCTCTTTTCTTTGAGCCAGACCTGGAGTTTTTCAAGTTTTTTCAAGTTGTATTTTACATATTTTTAGTTATACTTAGCCAATTGGCCATACCACTTTCTTAGTCCTGAGCTAATTGCTAGGTGAGATTCACTGTCCTTGATTTATCATCTATAATTTTTTTTATTCTTTATTTTGAAATAGGGTCTCACTAAGTTGCAGAGTGCCTCACTAGATAGCTGAGGCTGGACGTGAACACGGATCCTCTGGTCTCAGCCTCCCAAATGCTGGGATTACAATCATGCACCACCATGCCCGGCTTTATCATCAATAATTTTATAGACCACTTTTCTCCCTGACATGCACAAAAGGAAGTGATGATTGAATTATTAAAGATTCTTCTAATTTATGTCTTCCTAAACTTACTATATACTGTCCCTTTAAAAAAAAATACTCATCACCCTCCATGGCATTTCCCTGTCTCCTTTACTCAACACATTCATTTGCACCAGAAGCTACTATCACCTCCATCCCTCTCCCAAAGATGGGATGCCTGACTTTGGGAATCTATGTTATAATTTATTCAAAAGGAACTGAAAATGAATTAGGAAAAAAAAAGATGAAAAATAATAATTTAGTGCCATCCTCCTACCTCAAACTCCCGAGTGCTGAGACTATAGGCATGCACCATCGTGCCCACAAAATCATTAACTATAAAGAAGTAGGTCAAGAAAGAACACAGTAAGCAACTCATTTTTCCTGAAGAATGGCCTATGTTATTCTTTATTTTGAAACAAGGTATCACTATGTTGTCAAAGGCCTCACTAATTTGCTGAGGCTGGCCACCAACCTGCAATCCTCCTGTCTCAGCCTCCTAAATGCTGAGATTTCAAGAGCGGACCACAACTATTTTAAGTAATCCAAGATCACTTTTGTCTTCTTGTGATTAACATTTTTGATGGAGGAAAGAGAGGAATAAATAAGCTAGTATTGCATATCAGATGATAGAAAGTTCTATAGAAGTAAACACAAAATGGTAAGAGGAGTTGGTGCCAATTATCTAGGAAGAGCTCAACTCTCTTTTTTGGAGTAATTTTCTACAAATATGGAAATCAGGCTATTCTCTTTAAAAAGACATTTTAATTAAACTTTTAAAATATTTACATAAAGTATTTGTCTATAACACAGAGGATAAATTTACATTTTTAAAGGAAAGCTGAAACTGTTAAACTCATGCCCATTGGAACATTCTATTTTTCATTAGAACCAATCTTCTGTTTTACATTTTCTGGGTCTCAGGAACCTCAGCTCAAGATGCATCTGTCCAGGACAGGACAATGCTTGTGTGATGTGTGTTGAAAAGATTTGTTAAACAACTAAGCTGTCATCACATAATCTCTCACATAAAGAACTAGAGCAGGAAAAAACAACTAACTGTTTCAAAAAGTGTGTCCTCCCTCCTGGTTTTTTTTCCTTATATCACCACCCCTGCTGAAATTACTTTCACTCCCTAGGACTAAAATCAGCCTAGTTGAGGGGAAGAGAGCTGAGAAGAATGGGAAAGCAAGGGAGTAGACAATTTTTATTTAACATGTTTCATTGGGTTAAATATGGCAATGAGTAGATTTCTAAATGAATTTTTGTTAGACAGTCTCAAACTTCAGAAAATATGAAACCTGAGTCTTAGCCAGTGTCTGTGACAAGGTTGAGAGAATGCAGGTCAAATATTCTACATATTGACTTTGTGTTAATATTAAACAAAACTGGCCATCATTACAGTGGCCACTTTTATATCACTCAGGAGGGTAGGATATAAAAACATACATATAACGGGAAATTACTAAAAATATACAAAATAATGTTGGGAAGAGAAAGTTTTCTTTTACTCTTTATTTTAAATTATGATTATAAATTGTACAAATTTGCTTTACATTAGTCTGGTTCTAAAAGCATAACATATTGATTAAGGTTGCAATGACTAAGTTTCATATGAATTAAGTTGCAATGACTAAGTTCCATATGACTACAGAAATTAAAGTAGGTTTCTATAAAGAATTAAGAAAATCAAAATTAAAAGCATGCAAAAAGAATAAAAGGAAAAAGAAACTATTAGTCAACATGTCATGGGTACAACCTAAAATAAACTAGAAATTAGCATGTAATAAATGTTTTCATTGTTGCTAAAGAATTAAATGGCTAGAATAGTCATATTTGATGATTACTCATCACAGATTTCATATTCACTAGGGTATAAATTCAATGCCATCTTCACTATACTACCATTCCTGAAATTCCTAAATTTGTAAGTCATTCATTTAAATTAAGCTAAATCTTAAGATTTTCATTTAAATAAATGCTCAAATATCATAGTCTCATAATTTAAGGAATGGGCAACTTTCATACAAGATGAAACCAATATTTAGAAAGACAAAGCAATTCCTCCAAATAGTCAGCCAGAAAAGTAAGCTTTCTGGATGGAGCCAATGAGAAAGGAAGCAATTATGACAGTACATCCACATTAGCTGGGTGGCTTTTGAATAGCATCTCTGGTTGTTTTTAGGCTGACACCAAGGCATGGGAGCCCTCAAATTCAGGGATCATGAACCTGGAGACTTCTAGATTTGAAAGACAGTTCCTGTAATGAATAAAAAATATCACGACTGATATTTTTTATTATGTCATCTCTCTTCCAGTGCCAGATTGCAATATGGAGTCCAAACACATACTGAAGGGGATCCTAGGATTCTTATGCGACCTTACTTTTTCTAGTAGCACTTGACTGATCTAAGATAGACATTTACATTTTAGGCTCCTAAGGCCCTAATTTTCTCCATTGCCAACAGAAAAACAAGTTAATTGGACTCTGAGAAACACCAACCCCAAATTAAACTGAATTTACTTAAATATACATTTTTGAGCATGTACTACTGAGACAAATACAATCCAGTTTTCATGGGTCAGTAAGACTGGATTCATGGAACACATATCATGCAGCACAGCTAGTAAATTGGACATCTAAGAATGCAGGAAGAGAATTTGTGTTAAAGGTTGTTGGAACATGTCAGCCAAAACTAAAGTCATAATAATGAATAGGTGGCCTGACACTGCCCTATTTGTTTCTTGTCAGCATTCTCTTAGCTGTGACCCAGATACCTTTTAGCTAAGCTATCCAACATTTAAAAGATTCCAGACCTATGTGAAAATGAAACTTTCATTGAGGTGATTTCTGTCTTTAGCTTGCTTTTCCTTTGGCCATCTCCAACTGTCTCTAGAGTTCTCCAAAGAGACAAAGATGAAGGAGAAGGCTACTCCATTCACCTACCCATGATATAAATGAGTTGACAAGAACTTTCACAAAACTTTTCTGGATTATCATTAGTGAAATATATATTCATACTTGAATTTCTTTTAAGAAAGCTTATATAATTTTATACATCAACAGCAGTATATAATTATTTTCATTATATTACCATGCACTGGACAGTATACTTTCTTATAATATCCTTGATAATTTCAGTAAGGAAAAAGCCATTTTATTTTGTTTAATTTGTAGTGTCATGATTTCTTGGTGAGGTTGTCTATGAAAGCTTTCTTGATAGAAATATTCCCAGGGAAAATCTTCATTTCAATTCTGGTTAATCCTTTTAAAGTTGAATGCTGTATGTATGTCTAGGAGGTGTTGTGCTCACATGAGCATTTGGTGCATACTGTACTGTGGACGGCCTTAGTTGCATGCCATTCAGGCATCACATGTGCAATGTGAATCCTTCCTTACCAGGACCTTTTCCTAGAAAAATGTCTCTGAAGACTATAATGATGGGAAAAAATGGTTTTGGTGAGAAGGAATATAAGGATTTCTCTGAACATTTAATTTATCAATTTGAGATGAGAATCTTTTATGTAAGTTAATATTACACAAGAAATATTGGCTAACAGCTGGAGATGTAGCTCAGCAGTAGAGTGCTTACCTAGCATGTTTGATTCTTAGCGCCACTAATGGGGGAAAAAAGAATTTGAAGCTCAAATATATTCTGTTCAGACAGAAGTGGATAGATCCTATTCACAGTCAATAAGCAACAACAATAACAGGCTTATGTAAAAGAGGCCCTAAGAAGTTGCAATTCCCTTGCTACTAAAAGAAATCCCATAATCACAGTTACAATGTAATGAAAATTACAGTGATATTTTAAGGGGATTTAATGAATCTCTTTAAAAAATATTGCAAAAACATTTATCTGGCAGATATTTTCCCCTTTTCTTTTTATTCTTTTTTTTTTTTTTTTTTTTTTTTGCGAAACTTGTGATTGAACCCAGGGGCATACTACCTCTAAGCTACACTCTGAGCCCTATTTTCTATTTTTTATTTTGAAATAGGATCTCACCAAGTTGTGGAAGGCCTCACTAAGTAGCTGAGGCTGGCCACGAACCTGTGATCCTCCAGTCTCAGCCTCCCAAGTACTGGGATTACAAGTGTGCACCACCATGTCCCACATATTTCCCCTTTTTCTTTTCGTTTACTATTTATTAGCAGGAGTATTGCATGATTCAATATTGGTGGCAATATTTGTAATCTGAAAGTTTAAGAAGTTGAAAAGGAATAAAATAAATGCATATTATAAATCAGGTGTGTTGTATATCTCTGTCCTATTTGTGAATGAGGAAAAGAAACATTCATAAATTGTAAAAAAAAAAAAAAAAAAAAAAAAAAAAAAACAGACAAAAAAGCCCCCCAAATCACTCAATTATTCAAAGCCATACTGAAAATAATGATTTTTTGTTTCTACACCAAGGTCTATGTTCTTTCTAGTTCACTTTCCACATACCAAATTCTTTCATAAGTCCTCTAGAAATTGTTCCTTTAATTTTCTTAATAATTATATATGATGAAAACTAACTACCATTATTTTGAGGGAGGAAATTGTAACACTGAAAGTAAAATATTTTTTGTGGTTTCATAGCTAGTAAGTAGCAGAACTGGAAATCTTGGAATCAAACTCAATTTCAACATCTTTAGCAATCAGAGAACTGCAAATCAAAACTATACTAAGATTCCATTTAACTCCAGTTAGAATGGCAATCATCAAGAATAAAAACAAAAATGTGGGCAAGGATGTGAGGAAATGAAATTGTAAATTAGTACGACCATTCTGGGAATCAGCATGAAATTTATAAAAAAAAAAAAAAAAAAAAAAAAAATGTAATGGAAGTACCATTTAACCCCACTATTGGTATCTTTCTAAAAGAGTTAAAAACAAATGTTTATAGCAGCACTATTCACAATGAACAGATTATATAACCAACCAAGGTGTCTGTCAACAGATAAATGGATAATAAAAATGTGGTATAATCTATATAAAGTAATTTTACTCAACCATAAAGAAAAACAAAAATTCTATCATTTGCAGGAAAAATGGGTGGAACACGAGAAAATTATGCAAGTGAGATCAGCTGATTGCAAAAAGACAAAGTTCATATGTTTTGTCTCATATTTGGAAGCTGGAGAGAAAACAGGAAACAAAAGGGACCTTAGAAAAATGAGGAGAGGGCCCAGCAGAATGATGGAAGGAGATTGAAGAAGGGAGGTAAAAAGGGATAAAAGGAGAGCCGTGAAGGAAACAATTCAAGTCATGCTATTAAAGGTATCACTACCAATTCCACCGTATGGGAAGAGCATCAATTATAATGCACCAATAAAATTATTTTGAAAATATAGGAAGATTGAGACTAGATCTGTACCAAACTACCATTATACGTCTTGACATACCATTCTACCTCTAGCCTAATTTCTATTAGGTTATTATCAGGAAATTATCAACATCTACTGCATGATCAATACACTACAATACTTACATGATATTTATAACTGGTTGACTAGAAACACTGTATCTTCTCATCACTAGATTTGTACAAAAATGCTTAAAGATGAATCCTGAAGAAAAGCTTTGAAAAGGAAGAGCATTTTACATGTAGTTTGAAATGAAACACTTTTTCATCCGATGTGGGTAAAAGGCAAAAAAAGTTTTATTTGCAGGAGCATATCAACATAGAACTAAATGGCAACTTTATAGTTATCTAATGCCAAATAAAGTGTACATCATATTATTTTCTATAAGATATATTATGTCCCTATTTCTTCATATGAAGAGTGCAATAGAAGAGGAGATTCAAGATGGTGTCTGAGTGAAAAACCCCTACTCAAGCGCTGTGAGATCGAATCAAATTTCCCATAAAAGCAGCTTCTTAATGGAAGGGGAAAAAAAAGCAACAAAAAAGCAAAATTTGAACCACGACTAAAGAAAGAACAGAGAGCCAACCAGGGAGAGCAAAGGACCCCTACCGCACAGCAGCTCGGCGCCGGACTGTGGAGCCGTCTGGGAGCCGCAGCAGTCAGACAGATGCTGGGGTCTGCTAACACCACTGTGGACCCAGCGACCAGGCATGGAGTGAGTGACTCCAGAACTCCACATCCTACCCAGGTGGTGGATCCCTGCACCATCCACAGCAACCTGAATGTATGGACCACCAGCATAAGCCCCTGCGGTACCAACCCAGCTCACCTCTCCAGAGCCAGAACAGGGATCGACTGCACCGCAGAGCTTGAACCAAAACTGCCGCAAATGCAGCTTCTTAAGGGAAGGAAAGAGGAGCAAAGGGGCAGAAGAGTGAACAAGGCAATGAGAGCAGCTGAACAGAAACCAGGGAGAACAAGGGAGCCAGCATGCACCGTGAACCAGCAGCTGCCATTTTGTGTGCCACCATTTTCCCAGACAACATTCTGCCAGCCACCCAGACCTTCAGTGACCTCCTGTGGCCACAGCGACCAAAGGTGGAGTAAGCAACTATGGAACTCCCCACCATAATCCGGTGGATCATGAACACCTGGGGCAACCATTTTAAGTCTGCACTGAGGCCATCCAGCTCACCCCTCCCACCGGAGCCAGAGCAGCAGGGATCTGTAAGTTGGATTGTACCCCCAGGGTGCGGGAGCCCCTATACAAAGGAAAGACTCAGTCACCCACTCTTCTAGCGATTAGATAGGGACAGAAGTACGGGAAGAACCCAGTGCACATAGGACATCAAAAATGCTAAGCATTTAGATCGCACTCCCGCCACCAGCAAAGGCAGAGAGAGAGAGAGATACAGACAGGCCCTGTGGAGAGCTCAGAGACACAAGCTTGCAGCGGGAGGGGTATCAGTGAAACCCCCTGCTTGCACTGACACACAAATAAAAATGCCAGAGACACATTCAAAAATTTAAGCTCTGTACTTATGAAGCAGCAGGGTTTTTGTTTTTGTTTCTTGGTTTGGGGGGTTTGTTTTGTTTCATTTTGTTTTGGTGTTATGTTTTATCTGTTTTCACTTTGTATTGCCTTGATTTATTTATGTTGATTAGGATGATTGGTTGCTTTGTTATTTCTTGCTTAATTTGTTGAACCCACTCCTTATCTCTTTTACAAGCTTCCCTCCCTCTCTCCCATCTATATTCCTCTCCTCAACACTTTTCCTCCTCTCTTTTCTTTTTCCTTTTTTTCCTGTCTCATATCAAGACCTCATACTACCACACTCAAAGCTCTATATTGACTACCAGAATCCTCCTCCGGCATATCTACCATCTCTAATCTTTACAATATATCACCTCAACACACATAACCTCTTATTCCACTGGACCATACTCTCTACTTAACCCTATTCTTGGATTCATCACCGTGACTTCTCACCCAACTCTTACCACTGAACACAACCTGTCCCTGTATATACCAGCAGACACCTCTAAACCCCCACTGCAGAGATTGGATGAGGAAACTTGCAAGAGCATTGATATAAATTTAAGAATAGGAGAACCATGGGAAGGAAGAATAGCAAAGAAACAATGAGCCACTACAACCCCTCAATAACAGATCTCACCAACTCAGAAAGGCAGAGATTACCAGAAGATCAATTCAGATCTTTAATATAGAAACAATACAAGATTTTCAGAAAGAATGTATGGAGAATTGGAAAGAAATAAGAGAACAAATAAACAAAGAATCTGAACACTAGAAAAGGAACCAGAGAGAAGCATTGAAAGAAGTGAAAGATGAAATAACTGAAATGAAGGAATCAATACAAACTATAAACAATAGATTAGACCACATAGAAAATAGAATATCACCCTTAGAAGATGACCACTCCAAAAATGATTCCATAATCCATAATTTAGAAAAAAATTGGCGGTATGAATTGGACATCGAAGAGATCTGGGCCAATTTTAAAAGAGCTAACCTAAGAATAATAGGCATAGAAGAAGGATTAGAAATTGAAACTTATGGAATAAGCAATCTTTTCAAAGAAGTAATATCAGAGAATTTTCCAAACATGAAAGAGAAGTTGACACACAGGTACAGGAAACATACAGAACTCCCTCAAGACAAACCAAAGAAGAGGCTCACCATGCCCCATAATAATCAAGTTGACTAATGTAGAGGCTAAGGAGAGAATTCTAAAGGCAACAAAAGTAAAAGGCCAAGTGACATTTAGAGTAAAACTAATTAGAATTACTCCAGATCTCCCAAATCAAGTCATGAAAGTCAGGAGGGGCTGGAGTAAAATATTTCAAACTCTGAAAGAAAATAACTTGCAGCCAAGATTCTCATATCCAGCAAAAATCTCTCTCAAAACTGACAGGGATATAAAAACCTTCCATGACAAACAGCAACTAAAAAAATTTATGTCTTCCAAACCAGCACTAGAGAAAATACTCAAAGAGATTAAATATAAAGAAGAACTAACAGTAAACGTCAGAACCTGAGAAACAATAATTTACAGGAAGCAAACACTAAGAAAAGAAGAATAAACACCACCGAAAACAAAAGTCAAACAGAAAATGTTAGGAATTAAAAATCATCTCTCAATAATCACACTGACTATAAATGGTCTCAATTCCCCAATAAAAAGACACAAGGTGGAAAAATGGATCAAAACCAGGAATCCATCTATATGCTGCCTGCAAGAAACACACCTTACATACAAAGATTCCCACAAACTAAAGGTGAAGGGCTGGAGTAAGGTAATCCACGCCAATGGAGGCTGAAAACAAGCAGGAGTAGCAACCATGATGTCAGATAAATTAGACTTCAAGCCTAAGCTTATCAGAAGAGACAAAGCAGGTCATTTTTTACTAGCAAAAGGAACAACCCAAAAAGAAGAAATAACAATTATCAACATCTATGCCCCAAACATAGGTGCAGCCACTTTCATAAAACAAACTCTGTATGATATAAAGACGAACATAGATCCCAATACACTAATACTGGGAGACTTCAATACTCCTCTCACCTTTCTAGACTGATCTTCCAAACAAAAGGTCAATAGACACTCCTCATTCCTAAAGAATACCATAAACCAAATGGACCTATTAGACACATTTAGACTCTTTCACCCAACTACAGCTGAATTCACATTTTTCTCAGCTGCCATGGAACATTCTCCAAAATAGACCACATTCTGGGCCACAAAGAGAGTCCTGGCAAATTCAAAAATTGTAACATAATTCCCTGCATCTTTTCAGACCACAATGAGTGAAACTAGAAATAAACTCTAAGAAGACCCAAAGTAACCATGTAAACACATGGAGACTGAACACTACATTGCTGAATGAGGATTGGGTCATAGAAGAAGTAACAGGAGAAATTAAAAATTTCTTAGAAACAAATTAAAACAGAGACACAACATATCAAAATCTCTGGGACTCTTTGAAGGCAGTACTAAGAGGAAAATTTATAGCACTGAGTACCTACATAAGAAGAACAGAAAATCAACAAATAAATAACTTAATGGCACAGCTCAAAGCACTCGTAAAACAAGAACAGTCCAAACACATAGCTAGTAGAAGACAGGAAATCATGAAAATCAGAACAGAAATTAATGAAGTAGAGAATAAGGAGATAAAACAGAAAATCAACAAAACCAAAAGCTGGTTTCTTGAAAATATAAACAAGATAGATAAACCATTGGCCACCCTAACCAAAAGAAAGAGCGAATCAACACAAATTACTAAAATAAGAGATGAAAAAGGTGATATTACCACCGACAGTATGGAAATACAGAGGATCATCAGAAACTATTTTGAAAAACTATACTCCAAAAAAATGGAAAATCTAGATGAAATTGACAAATTTCTAGACATACATAACCTCCCTAAATTGAGTCAAGAAGATACAGAACACTTAAACTGACCAATAACAATCAAAGAGATAGAAACAACAATTAAGAGTATAACATCAAACAAAAGCCCAGGGCCAGATAGTTTTCCAAGTGAGTTTTATAAAGCATTTATAGAAGAGCTAATCCCAATACTCCTCAAGCTATTCCGTGAAATAGAAAGAAATGGGACCCTCCCAAACACATTCTATGAAGCCAACATCACATTAATACCGAAACCAAATAAAGCCAGCTCAAGAAAAGAAAACTATAGGCCTATATCATTGATGAACTTAGATGCAAAACAGCTAAACAAGATATTAGCAATGAGCATTCAAAACCACATCAAGAAAATTATATGCCATGACCAAGTGGGGTTCATCCCAGGGATGCAAGGCTGGTTCAACATATGAAAAACAATCCATGTAATTCACCACATAAACAGAATCAAAGACAAAAATCACATGATCATCTCAATTGATGCTGAAAAAGCAGTTGACAAGATCCAACACCCATTCGTGCTAAAAGCACTACAGAGAATTGGAATAGAAGGCATGTACCTCAACATCATAAAGGCAATAAGCAATAGGCCCACAGCCAACATCACATTAAATGGAGAGAAACTGCAAGAGTTCCCACTAAAAACAGGAACAAGACAAGGATGTCCATTATCACCTCTTCTGTTCAATATAGTATTTGAGATCTAGCCAGAGCAATAAGGCAAAAGAAAGAAATCAAAGGGGTAAAAATAGGAAAAGAAGAACTAAAACTATCCCTTTTTGCAGATGACATGATACTATACTTAGAAGACCCAACAAACTCAACCAAAAACCTTATAGAATTGATCAACAAATTCAGCATAGTGTCTGGATACAAAATCAATCTTAAAAAATCAGAAGCTTTTCTGTATGCCAACCATAAATCCACTGAAAAAGAAATCCAGAAAACAATTCCACTCACAATAGCACCCCTGAAAAACAAAATACTTAGGGATAAACCTAACCAAGGAGGTAAAAGACCTCTATAAGGAAAACTATAAAAAGTTGAAGAAAGAAATTGATGAAGACCTAAAAGATGGAAAGATCTACCATGCTCTTGGATAGGCAGAATAAATATCATCAAAATGGCCATCCCCCCAAAAGTGATCTACAGATTCAATGCAATACCCATGAAATTACCAAGGTCACTCCTCACAGACATAGAAAAATTTGTCTGGAACAATGAAAAGCCCAGGATACCCAAAGTAGTTCTTAGCAACAAGAACCATGCAGGAAGTATCACAATACCTGACTTCAAACTCTACTACAAAGCCACAGTAATAAAAACAGCATGATATTGGCACAAAAACACACATAGACCAATGGAGCAGAATAGAAGACTCAGAAACAGACCCATGTGCTTACAGTCAACTGATTTTTGGCAAAGGAGCCAAAAATATATACTGGAAAAAAGATAGCCTCTTCAACAAATGGTGTTGACAAAACTTGTTAATCATATGCAGGTAAATGGAAATAAACCCTGCTTTCTCAACCTGCACAAGAGTCAACTCAAGGTGGATCAAAGACCTGGAAGTTAGGCCAGAGACCTTGCAGCTACTTGAAGAAGGCATAGGACCAACACTTCAACATATAGGTACAGGTAAAAACTTTCTCAACAAGACCCCCAAAGCACAAGTAACTCAAAGGAAGATCAATACATGATATTGCATTAAACTGAAGAGCTTCTGTGCAGCAAATGAAACTATCAAGAACCTCAACAGAGAACCCACAGAGTGGGAGAAAATTTTTGCCAGCCATTCTTCTGATAGAGTTCTAATATCTAGGATATAAAGAGAACTCAAGAGAATCACAGCTAAGAAAACAAATAACACAATCAAAAATGGGCAAAGGATCTAAATAGACACTTCACAAAGAAGAAATACAAATGGCCAATAAATGTATGAGGAAATGTTCCACATCATTAGCAATCAGAGAGATACAAATCAAAACTACCTTGAGATTTCACCTAACCCCAATCAGAATGGCAAACATAAAAAACAGGAACAACAACAAATGCTGGCGAGGGTGTGGAGAAGTAGGAACCCTAATACATTGTTGGTGGGATTGCAAATTAGTGCAACCACTTTGGAAAAGAGTATGGAGGGTCCTCAGTCGAATAGGAATGAACCTACCACATGATCCATCAATACCACTTCTGGGTATCTACCCAAAATAATGAAAACTCACCTATCAAATCAAGCATATGTATTTTTGTTTATAGCTGGACAATTCCCAATTTCCAAACTATGGAAGTAGCCAAGATGTCCATCGATAGATGAATGGATTACAAAACAATGGGATATGTACACAATGGAAATTTACTCAGCCATAAAGAGGAGCAAAATAATGTTATTTGCTGGGAAACAGATGAAACTGGAAAACATTATGTTAAGTGAGATTAGTTAGTCACAAAGAGCAAAAAAGCGTATGTTCTCCCTAATATGTGGATGCTAGGAGAAGATGGGGCATAAGAGGGTCTCCAGAAAAAAAAGGAAAGTCCCTCGATAAGCAAAGAAGTGGACTTAACCGAAGGGGATGGACGGGGCTGGGGGATCACCCTAATGTACACGATGTACTTTCACAAATATATCAAAGTCAATCACTAAACTGCACTTGAGAAGGAGGGAGGTTGAGGGAGTGGGGTGGGAACTGGGGAAGGGGTTAAATGAGAAATGTGTGCATATATGCCTTTATCAGCTTATACCTAACAAAGATGTATGCTTACAATGCACCAATTATAATAAAAATAAAATTAAAAAAAGAAGAAATACAAATGCCAATAAATGTATGAGGAAATGTTCAACATCATTAGCAATGAGAGCAATGTAAATCAAAACTACCTTGAGATTTCACCTAAACCCAATTAGAATGGCAATCATCAAAAACACAGACAACAACAAATGCTGGTAAGGGTGTGGAGAAGTTGGAACCCTAATACATTGCTGGTGGGATTGCAGATTAGTACAATAAAAAAAAAAAGAGTGCAAAAAATGTATAGGTATCTCTAGTTTTGTTTTCTCATCTTCTCTACTTAGGTATCCTGCAAACATGTGCCCTTGGGAATGGAGGGAAATGGTTTATGCTAACAGAATCATTATTGAACTTAATAACTGAGCCAAAACTCTATTATGTGGAACTGAATGCATTTGATTTGCAAAGTTGTTCCCTTTTTCTTTACAGAGAGATACACAGCTGATGTATCATTTTAATTTCTTTCCCAAGCACTGACAGGAAAAAAGTAGCAAATGACAAGGATGCTTATTTGTCAAAGTAGTACTCCTCCAAAATCAAATGAACAAAAGTAATCTTAATCTTATGAGTCAAATTTCTTAATAAATACTAACAAAATTAACTAAAGAATTCTCTTTGAAAGAACAAATTATTTCAATGTAAAGAAGTAGGGACACAATAATTTGAATTAACATTTCTTTTCTCCATTAAATATATAAATTTCCTAAGTATATATTTATACATATGCATATGCACAAAAATTACATAAGTATAATGTGCAAATGGTGGAGACTGTAGTAAAATGGAAATGGTAGTGAAATCCTTATTTTTTTAATCCCTATGTAGCAAGTGTAGGTATTCCCCTTTGTAGTTGTCATTTAATCTTTACAATTTCATAAGAATTTGGATTGTGTAATAAATTTATAAGTGGCCATGGCTTTGTGTTTTTCACATAACATTTACGTGAAACTGAAAGATAAGTAAAATGTTGCTCTTTCCATTGATAACTTCATGTAAAGCTTATGCAATTAATCCTCATGAGTCCTAATGATCTACTTATTAGATTATGCTTAGAATTATTTTTGGTATTAGAATCACTAAAGGTTGAGGATTCTCTGTTTACATGCTTTCATTTCTTTTACAGTAATAATAAATAACCAGCTCTTTAAACAAAGCTTCACTAAAATACAAATACTTCTTTACAGGTAGGACTAATGGAGATAGTCATCACCTTCAGATCTGAATAATACTCAGATCTGCAAATTTGGATAGCACAGCCATAATCAGGAAGCAAAAGATATAAGGGAAATAGTCACAAAGGAACATTTCACCATAATTTTTTTTTCCATTTAGTTGTTTTAAATTTTAGTGAATGGTATAGCCCTTTCAAATTAAGTTACAGACAAAGAGCTCCAGGTTAGGATATTTTAGTGTAACTCATGTTCAATCTTCACAGGCAACCCTTCCCAACACCAGCATATAATTTCAGAGATAGATATCTGGAATGACTTTCTCTTCAAAGGAAGAATAAGAAGGACAAGAGCCCACCACTGAACCTAAAATAAATGAATGGGTTTTTATTTTGAAAAAAATTATTTAAAAAAATAAAATTATTTTGAAAAATCCAGAGATTGGATTTTTCTTTTGACAGCACAGTTGATGCAATGAGATGGAGAGCTGGCTAATCTTGAAAGTGGATGCATAGAACTCGATGGCCATCTTGGTGATAAATACAGTTGATTGAAGTCCAAAGTAACTTTCAGGTTTCTGTATCAGTGTCTCATTACCCAGGAGCAAAAACACAGAAGGGGAAGCAAATTGAGAGGTGAAGATGATTTTTTTAAATTTCCGTTATTCTACTGGTGCCCCTGACACACTTGGTAATTTGAGATGCAAAAATGCATTTATTCCTGTGGGCAGCAGCTAGAAAGTTTGAAAAAAACATTTTTTTTAAAGACATTCACATAAGATTTTCAAGTGAGTTGTCCAAAAAGAACTTGTTCTAGGTTAAAGTTGCACATTTAGAAAGTCAGAACAAGATATCTGGCTGCAGATGTTGATTTAAGCATAGCCAGTGGGCTAGCCTGAGCTGAAAGTAGGTGAGCGGGTGAGATTAGGTGAAGGAAAAGTAAAGAGGAAAGAAACCCCTACAGAGTACTGATATTAAGGGACAAACAGAGAAAAAGGAGATAAGAAGAGAGACTGAAAGATAACAAAGAAGACAAAATTTGTCAGGAATTTAATACTTAATTGTATATGATACTGTGCTTGGTTTTGTGCCAAGAAAATTACACAGATTTGAACTTTCCCTGTAGGAACATTATCAAGGATCAAACAGACTTGGTTTTTCAAGGCTTTTTCTACCTTGCTGGCTCCAAGGCAGAGAACATCATGGCAGCAGAAGAGGGGGCAGAAAACTGCGCCGAAGCTGGGTAGGGGGAGAGAGGAGAGAGAGAGAGAGAGAGAGAGAGAGAGAGAGAGAGAGAGAGAGAGAGAGAGAGAGAGAGAGAGAGAGAAAGAAACTAGGGACAGAAATATTTTCCAAGGCCACATCCATCCAGTGGCTTATCCACTGGTAAGATTAGAGCCTTGATTCAATTATTTCACTCAAGAATATTTTTTGCATTGTTAGTGCATAAGCTTTTCTGGGAGACTTTCTGTCTCAAAACCATACCAAAGATATTGACTAGATTAAAATAGACCTAAAAGACAGGTTTAGCTCACTAACTTGGCCCAAAGGGAGAGTATATACAGAGCTATAAGCTTGAGAAGATGTGGCCTGCTTAGCCAGGGGAGGCTGAGAAAGAAGGATTGCCGGTTTGCGGCCAGCCTCAGTAATTTAGTGAGGCCTTTCACAACTTAGTAAGACCCTGTTTGAAAATAAAAGAATAATGTCCCCTGGGTTCAATCACCAGTATCACATACACAAAAAGCAAGGTAATGCCGGC
The DNA here is from genome assembly GCA_004027655.1 of Graphiurus murinus. Taxonomy (NCBI): domain Eukaryota; kingdom Metazoa; phylum Chordata; class Mammalia; order Rodentia; family Gliridae; genus Graphiurus; species Graphiurus murinus. The sequence continues at coordinate 59,791 of PVLC010000972.1, read as the reverse complement.
AGCTTTCCTGCAATCATGAGAATTCTTCAAGAAGGCCCAGTCTTCAGTGATTCGCAGAGATCTGTTTCCAGAAGGAGTTAAGATTAGCTGTTCCAGATTTTTTAACTTTGAATTTACTTTTGTAAGCTTGCTCTGGTGGTACAAAACATGTGAATATTTGAGCAAATAAATTAGAATTATGAAAACTGATTTTGAAAATGTGAAGAAATTATCAGATACACACTTCTGATATAAAGAAAAATTATAAAGTATAAAGAAAAAAGTAATACTTTCATATAAATACTTCCAATTATGTTAAATAAACAACTCCATACTGCAAAATACACACAAACAGCAATTGGGATGGTCTCATCAACACTTGGGAAATAAATGAACAGAGTAAATAAATGATCCAGTGGTATGCAGAAGGGAGATTACATTCATATATATTTTATGAACCTGAAAAATGGAAGAGAATTGCAGGCCCTGAGAAAGGTAAATTTTTCTTACCCAAACAAAATCTTATTTCATCAAATACATTGACTGAAATGGATCTAGTGAGTTCTTGTACCAATGCAAAATAGACTCCTCAGAATTTTTTGTTTTAAAAAGAAATGATTAACTGGGAAAAATTAAGTTGATTGTAAAATAATATATTATTTAATTTCCAAACATATGGCATGTGTTAATTGTACCAAATAACATTAATTGATGGGGGGGCAAAAGTTTATCCATTTTTTAATCTTGAATTTGCTTTAGCCTACCAAGTCTTTTACTCTATACCACATAGAGTAAAAGAAAGAATCCTTAACTAGAGCTATTTTGTTAGTATCTGGCTTTTAAGAAGCTTTAAGGTTATGCGTGACACCAAGAAGCTGAGTGTTCCAAGGTCATTTGGTAAGTCTGTGTATTTGTTGTAATTGGAACCCAAGACCAACTTTTAGTTGGAATCTTTGCTGTTGTCACTGTCTCTTGCTGCCTCTGAGTTTATGAGGATAGTTCTATAGAAAAATGACTTCTGTAAATTCTATTACTCAGTAAGAGCTGACAAAGTGCTCGTGCTGATAGCTGTCTTGATTGGAATGCAGGGCAAACAGCCCTACACCCTGACTTATAAAACAAGCTAAAGTGTCACCTGTTTCCTCACCTCATCATTTCTAGAATGGTACTTATCTTTCAAGTCACAAAACAGTGCTAGTGCCAAGGCTATAAAAAGTATTATATGGCTCTGCCTGCCATCTTTTCAAGGTGGGTTGGCAAAATGGAGGAACACAGAGAGAAAAATGGAGTAATAAAGTTTAAATAATAGGTAATAATATTAATCTGCTCTGCTGCAGAGCCGATTAAGAGATTGAACCAGCTCCCTGCAGTTGTAATTGGATTTTCCTGTGTTTTCTACAACCTTTGGGCTTTGTTCTGATAAATCCCATTTTTGCTTGCTATTTATTCCCCATGAATGACTCTATGTAATGGACTTATCTGTAAAATCACACAAATACTTGTGCTGCCATAGAATTCTTTTTGTAGTTCTCTTTGCAGAATGCTGGTATATTACTTTCTAAAAGACAAATAATTAATTCAATGAATCACTGGGCTAATTACTGTCTGAATATTTCATATGCAAATAATATATAAGGCTGTAACTCAGATACTAGGAAAACAAAACCATATGTAAAGTAATGCTCTAGGGTACCATATTTAAAGTTATGTACTAGATTAGGACTAGGAAAATAGAACCATACATTGTAACAGCCAAGGTCATAATATATAAAATGAAAGTGGACTATATCTTTATTTATGCATATGCCATGTGTACTTCTCAAATTTGTAGTCATTTTCATCTTGTCAATTAATTACTTTTGGAATAACACTATTTATTGTCTAAATTTGTCTTTAGGAATTTAGGAAAATTTCAGGTCAAATTTTCTGTTTTCAGAATGAGATCTTCTTCTCTAGTTTGAAATCTTTGGTTCTTCTGACTGTGGACACCAATCCTGAGTCCAGTGAATTTTACATAACCTCTCTGACTGGTCCCTTCCTAGTATGGTATCTACTATATTTTCTTACTTCTTCTGCCTTCACAAATGATTATATCTGTATGATACCTGATGTCTACTCCTGTGCATTAATGCAGACATTTTGAAAAGTAGAACTGTAGCGAGCTATCCTGCTTATTAAGGTATCTAGCTTGATAAGCATCTATTCCCTATTTCACTTGAATCAAACATTCTCTGACTTTCCTGGTCTTTGCTTCCACCTCTTATTAGTGGTTGATTTCTAACCATCCACATCAGTGAACACTTATTGAGCATCTGCTTTGTACCAAAGGGTTAATACACACCATCCCTGTTTTCAAGGAATGAATCATCTACTCAAGGATACATCTGTTGTACTCCTACTATGTACCAGGTGGTTTATACTTAATACACAGCTGTGGTTCTCCAAGCTTGGCAGGGTTAGTAATAATCTGGGATGTATGCTTAAATGTCAGAGTTCTGGGCTCCATTCCATATTTAAGAAATACTCTGTGAGAGCAACTCTATGGAATATGTTTACTAATCCCCACTTATAGATTAAGAAACTGATGACTAGAAAGTTGGAAATTTTCCAACTGAAGAGTAGCTCGAGAGGTAGGATCCAAATGTAGTCAATATGGTGTGACTTCTTGCCATTTCCACTTTTCTTTTTCAGAGGACCTCACACCCCCTTGCATGTATCTTCCATAAGTCCCGGGTTCCCATTTAATGTGGTGACTCAGACAGTGTCTGTACAATTATGGAGCTAGCTGATGGTCCTGACATTTGCCAGCATTTTAGAAAATAGGAAACTAATTTTTTTTGATATATTGAGAAGTTGTCTGAAATATATTTGGATATTTTATTCTTATTTTAAAGGAGTCAGGCTGATAAAGAAAAACTATGATAGAGAATGATCTAGGTCAGAATGAATCACCAACTGAACATAAACCAGGATTGTTCTGCCTGAACTGGGGAATCATTCCATTCTTGATACATGGCAACAAGAACCTGGAGGCAATCCTCCCACTTTAGGGAACTCATGAAACACTCTCACACAGTAGAAAATGGGCTACTGTCAGCTGGCTCACTGGAGAGAGTGGGAAACTTGGAGAATGCCAAAAACCAAGAAAGTAAATTAAAATGAAGCCTGAGAAATGTAGGTTGCTTATCTGATGTGAGGCTCAGCAAGCAAGGCCTCAGTTATGCTATTCTGAAGCACTTGTCTGCAGAGTGGTCTCATTTGAACAATTACAGGGTCCTTGCAGATGCAATTCATTAACATGAGATCAGACTGGATTAGGCTCAATCCTAAATTCAACATGATTTGATCCTTATAAAAATAGAAGACGCAGATACACAGAGGGGTTACATGATATCAGAAGCAAAGACTACCATTATGCTACCACAAACTGAGGAAAACCTGAGGTTGGCCGGAAGCTGTAGAAGGCAAGAAAAGACCATTATCTACAAGCTTTATGAGGAACATGACCTGACGACACCATTTTGAACTTGTAACCTCAAGAACTATGACACAAAAAATTCTGGAGTTTATAGCAACCAAGTTTAGGGCACTGTGTTATGGCAGTCCTAGGAAACTAATGCAGAGATTTACTTGTAAAATAATTATTTCAGAATATCTTATAATAAAGCTTTCTGTAGACAGTGACATAGCAAAAGCAATACCACTAATGCTGTGACTGGTACCGACCAGTAAATAGGAAGTTTTTTGAGATGGAAAGGCATATGTGACATTTATCAAGGACATATGACAAATCTTTATTTTAGGGTTCTCAGAGATGACGAAGTACTACAATCTAATATTTTAACTGTCCTGTTTGAATCATCAATTCGTAAATAATGCAGATATAGAAAGGGATGTGGCAAAGAAGGCAGTTGGTTGAAAGCCTAAAATATCAGTTACTCTGGCAGTTACTTTTCTCTTCTTTAATTTTTCATATCCAGTCATATCCATATCCATTCTTCTCTATTCAGGGAGAAGAACTTTTATCTACCCATGAGGTCAACATAAGTGCAAATGGGAGAACTAGGATATATTTTATTTTTTACTGTTGAATCCTTAGCACTCTGCATATGTGTTTGAGAACTACTTGAAAGAACTAATAAAATCATTCTTGGTTTTTAAAGTCTGAACTGGCTTGTCTTTGTGATGTCACCATATATTGTGATTTCATGCTGAAAGAGTCCTATACTTCTCTATTGACCTCTCTCACTGGTCTATGAAGCCTTCTTATCATAGGTAAACTCCTCATGCTGATGACATGGTGTGTAGAGGGTGATGCTAAGGAGTCAGTGCAAGGAGTACAGATCCTGACCTCGGATCAGCAAAAGAACCAGATACTCAAAAGTGGAAAAAGTGCAGTTTAACAGGAATTATTAGAAACACAATAATGCAATTGAAAATAGTTCTATTAAGTAGATGAGTGTAATAAAAACTATTCATTGTTAATGATTATCCATTTTCCATTTCTTCCTTCTTTCCAGGTTTCACGCTGGCTAGCAATAACACATCCAACCAAAACAAAAAGTTAATTTCCCAAATCAGTGTATGCACACTATTGGTGCCTAAATTAAGAAAGCTAAAAAATAACCACTAACCACTATATCTATAAACTAGTTTCATAGCAATTTACTAAATATTTTAGAAAAACTAATGCAAATCCAGGTAAATTATTGCATAATTCAGAAATTTGGCTCATGCAAGTAAGTATAAAGATTCTGAAGATGCAATAAAAATAGTATAAGTGTTTAATTTCTGAGAAGACAACAGTATTATTTAACTTCATTTATGATCACCTGTAATAAAACTGTAACAAAATTATTTTTTATATCATTATATTATTTCTTTATTGTTTATATAAATTTTAATTGCTCATGTACTTCTATAAACCAGTCTTCCAAATGGGGTTCCTTAACTGATAAATTAAATAAAATATTTGACATATGCTTATCTTAAATTTATGTGTGATCTGTTTTTAACATCCAGAAAATTATCTTTTTATAAAGTTGGACTATATAAGCAACAGTTTTAGTAGAGTTTAATACCAAAAATAGCCCAGAACTGAAATGGTACCAATGTAAACCACATTTATCTCTGAACAGGGAGATTTATACATTTTTTCATATTTCTTTTTGGTAGGCATAAAAAGGCTCCCAATCCTAATAAAGGCTTCCACATCCTAATCCCAAGAATGAGAATATGATACCTCACATAAAAAAGGAAAATTAAGAATGCATATAAAATTCAGATTGCTAATTTAAATAAAGACATGAACCAAAGATTGGTGGCTTCTAGAAAATGAAGAAAGCAAGTGGGTATGGCAGTGCATTCCACTACCTGGGAGGTTGAAACAGGAGGATTGCAGGATCAAGTCTAGCCTCAGCAACTTAGTGAGAATCTCAAAAATAAAAAATAAAAAAATGGGATGGGGGAATAACTCGGAGGTAGAATGCCTCTGTGTTCAAATCCCATACACACACACACACACACACACACACACACACACACACACACACACACACCACAGGGCAAGGAAGAAGATTCCCTCCAAGACCCTCCAGGAGGGAACACAAGCCTGATGACTTTATTTTAGGCCAGTGGAATTAGTGCTTGACTTTTGACTTACACAATTGTAAGAAAATAACTTTGTGTGGTTTTAATATGCAACAATTACAGCAACTTGTTATGGAAGCTATAGAAAACTACTACTAATAAAATTCTCTATATTTTTAAAATGCCACTTGTTATAAAGTTGGTAGTAGAGTACAGAGAGAAACTTTGCCAGTTATTAATGAAGAGGTTCCAGTACTCATTTTCTTTGGGCCTGGAGCTCTTTGCAGCTTCTAAATTCTGCAGCATTTCAGGGTCTTAGTGATACTCTTCTGCACACTGAGAAAGAGTACTGGTACAGTTATGGATAATATGCAGTGACTCACTCACACACCCACCAGCTGTCACCAGTTGCATCCATAGTCCTGTCCACATCACTCTGAATGATGACACATCTTGATTTAGTCTAGAGGCACATCTGTAGGTGTTAGCAATACAACCAGAAACAATATAAACAGGGGCTTGATCCCATATGTCTTTTACTCGGGAAGAGAGAAATATACAGGGAATAAATAAGAAAATAATATGATAAATTCAGATAGTTATAAGTGATACAGATAACTTTCTAAACTGATGCTCTCGTACATGAGGATGGAGTTGGATGTGAATTTTGTGGAAGTGGAGCTCGGATGTTAAAGGGAACCTCCTATATCATAATCTCAGAAGACAACATTTCAGAATGAGGCAAAATAATATCTCTAAGACAGTGATAGCTCTGGTGAGTCTACAATGAAAGGAATGCCAGGATGAGGGAGACATGACATGGAGAAACTGGAAGGCACCAGACTAGGCAGCAGACTTGCGAGCACTGGCCTTTCTCCAGGGTGACAATACATGTCTGATCTGATAAATACATTTCTCATCTGAATTTTCTTACGAGTGTGTGGTGGAAAAATCTGCTAGAAAGCAGGAGAAGAATATTATTTCAATGCTGAAATATTTAAGGAATCAACACACTTTTTGATGCTCATCCCTCATAACACCAATCTGAAACACTGAAGATGAAAATAAAAAAGAAATAGAGTAATGGTGCAGTCACAGGAAACGATGGAGAATTTAATAAATCATAATAAAAAAGCAGCAGTTCTTAATTACCACCTGCCTATATCACTAGGTTTAGACACACAAGTTATTACCTGCCCCGGAGATACACAAAAGACCTTCATAAACACAGAAGAAAAAAGATGAGGGTTCACTACTTTTAGGTTGCCTGATGATTTCCTTTGGGCCTTTGCTGATTGAATTGAGGTTTATGCATTGTGCTTACTTTCAGTGCTCCCTTGGTTGATAAACTAGCATCCTCTTTGTTCCCCAGTAACAGCATCATCTTGCAATAGTAGTACACCTTTGAAGGTAACATGTGGATGGGCTATCAGATTTGTAAATGCTGGCTTAATGAAAACTTATACTATATCTGAAAATATATACTATTTTATTTAATGAAAACCTATACTGTGTTTGGTACTAGACTTAGCTCTGTGTGTTTGTAACGGGGAGTTGACAGTAATGATGAGTCATCTATCTTCAACTACCATTTGGATGAACAACTACTTGATCCTCTGAATAAACTCATTATTAAGCTGTGATACCTCATCTCCACCCACCAGCTCCACCTGCGCTTAGTTTCACAGATTTGGTACAATCTTTTTACTAAATGAAATGAAGTTTTACCTAATCTAATTAAACCGAATCTCCTTCCTCCCCACAGATTAATATTTCTGAAATGTGACTGCAAAGTCAGACTGCTCATTTACTTTGCGTGACGATGCAGGAAACATAGAATTGGAAATAATGTGGAGTAGGTGCCTTTTTATATCATTCATGCATGTCAACAAAAAGCATTCATAAAAATCTTCATTAAAATAAACTTATTTGTCTTTTTTACAAATGCTTTGTTTTATAATGTGTGAAGGGGTTTGGAAATTTAGGCAGTATTCAAAGAAAGCAAAGCAAATACATGCAGTGTTTGCATTATTTGCCAATTAAAATTTAGGAAGCAGTTCTAGTTTGCATATATTTGAATTAAGAGAAATTCATTTGTATATCTCTAACAAGAATACTAATTCAATTTTTACTGAAGGCTTAGAATGTGCAAATTACTTGATGCCATGAGGGGTTCAAAAAAGAATAATAGGTTGTATTTTGGTGAGGCAGCAGGACATACAAGCAAAAAGATTAACTACTATGTGGAGGTACAAGCAAATATCTTTGGGGGAAATATTTCTGACTCTTCAATTTGGGGAATAGGACAGTATTTTTAAAAAGGAGGTGTACTCAGAGGTAGAATGCCTCTGGATTTAATCCCCGGAACCACAAAAAACAAACAAGCAAACAAACAAATAAATAAAATGAAGGGAAAACTCTATGATAGTGGGCCTGTGCATCCAGATTCTTCTTATTTACTATTTAAAAAGAAATACAAAAGAACCACAAATATACAGATATTGTAACTAAAAAGAAAAAAAACATGTAAAAATACCAAACAGTTGAGAACTTTAAAATTAACTTCTATAGTAAGCATAAAAATATTCTTTCACATTAAAAAATACACTTTGATTTTTAAATGTTAAGTAAAATTAAAATTATCATTTTGTGTTAAATTTGAGAGTCGGATAGGCCTGTTTTTTTTTATAATAGCAAGTAATAGAATTCTAAACATCTCCATTTTCTTTTTGAAAATTGTAATGTTTTAATATTTAGCTTTAACCTCAGGCTAATTGTATTCTGAGAAGGGGATGTGACAGAATTAATGTTAACACAGTGCTTTGTTTTGAATAGCTTAGTTTTCTTGAGGGAAATTAAATGGATTCTTAAGGGTTTGAATCACCACAATTATGTTTTCATGTCACTTGAAATATTTGTTGAGTATATAAATTTTTTAAAATTAATTATATTGAAATTTATGTCACAATCGTTTGCTATTTTGTGTTATGTATGGTCATATAATTTATGGATCAGAAGAATTCATAACCCAGACCATGTGACTAGTTTTCTAAGTTCTATTTCTTCCAACTCATTGCTGGCTATCACATTTAATCCTTTGTAATAAACCCCTGCAGAGTAGGATATGATATCTGGAAATGAGTAATCTAAAAGGATTTACAGGTGCCATCGGAAAAGATCCTGTTTGAAGTTTAGTTAATATGCATTTTAATATTTTACCTGGCTAGAAATTCAAGAGTTGGAAAGTTGTGGTAGGTTGATAGACTGAGCTTTTAGAGATGAAAGTGAATCCATATTGAAAACCAGTTTTCATCCATGAAGCTTTTCTAGGGCATAAGTCATGGAAACACCACAATCTTCTATAATTTACCATGCATAGATATAAATCCTGCTAATCAGATTACATTTTGCTTCTTCATGTGGTTAGGCTGTCTCAAGACTTTCATTATTTTCAACAAAATCCTATGTTTAGTGGAGCAAATACCAACAGAATCTGATACACTCCAGTGAGAAGACACAGGCCTTCTGTAACTGTCTGCGGATGAGTTTAGCTTATGCACTAATCCAGGAACTAATCGGCTAGCATGTTTAGTAAAGATTTCTTTACATCAGTAGAAACCATTAAGTTTGAAGTTAACTTTTTTAATATGCAAAGAGCATTTCTCTAGAAAAAAAAATTAGAGTGTTGTAAAATAGTGAAGTATATTCTGAACCGGGCATGGTGTTTCTTGCCCTGGTCCATGCATGGAGAGTCCTTTTCCCGCCTTGCCAACAGACTTTCTGCCAGGTCTCTGTAAGTTAGAGATCTATCAAATTGCTCCCAGAGGCCACTGCAATGAGGCAGTAGGATGTGTCTCCCCCTAAGTGGTGAGCCATGTGGCACTCACCCAAATGGCCAGGATACCGGATGTGCCCCCAAATTGTTAGAAACGGTTTCTGGGGAAGCTGCAAATAAAGCGCACAAAACCGAAAGTAATTTGGCAAGGCGATTTACTTTTGCAGAAGGGTGTTCAACCAACATAGAGTTCCAGCCAAACACACCAGCAAGGCAGTCTGCTTGGCTTTGATCCTTCACAAGATCCTGCCACTCACTCTGATTTAGAGAGGGTTTGAGTTCACAATTCTGCACAATTGGCTACCTTCCAAAGTCAGACAGTAAAATTTGAAACAAAACTTAACATTCTGGACCACCAAAGCTAAAATGGTTGACTTCTGGAAGATTCAGAGTGGAGCATACACATGTATCAAAAACAAATGCCCATGTTATAGTTACATAACTATACAAAACTAACCAGGAAATCTCTTTTGTGTGTGTGTGTGTTGCTATGGAAGTCTTTTTTTTTTTTTTTCTTCCTAATAAAGAATGGTTGGATTAAGACTCTAATAATAAAATAGCCACAGCCATAACATTCAAATCTGGAAATTCTATAGAAATGTACCATATGAAAAATCTGCCTCTTTCACAAAATATCGTACTTTGTAAACTACAATTAACAATTCCTATTCATGTAAAGTGGCATTCTCTGTCTGTGATGCTGGAGGAGTAGCAATGGGAGGCTGTTCTCTGGGTTTTGATCCTTTTTTTTTTGTATGTTTGGTACCTTGCATATACCAGGTCTATATTTTCCTTCTGCAGTTAAAACAGTATGGTTGAGCCCTGAGCAAAGCAGAAAGTCCAAGACAACACCCTACAACGGTATGTTTGCAATGGTGTCACCTTTCTCCTAAAATACATCTGCCAGAGAAGTAATTCTTTAATAGCAATTGGAAAAGTTACTTTGCCAGACTGCACAGTCATAGAAAATTACTCATCTTGGTCACTGAAACATCAAGGGTTTCTGGCTGGTGTAAAGGATATGAAAACGGTAGGTAGCCATAGTCTAGAACTCTGTTAATCATACAAGAGAGTGATATGTTCAACTGTGTCTGAAAAAATCATAAAGGAAATATTTCCCTTTTAGAGAAAATAGTCCAGAATATCTAACAGAAAAAAATAAAGACAATTTACTTGACCAACACTGCACCCTCACAGAGTCTAACAACCTGCCCTTGAACACCTGTGCACAGCTCTGGTTGACTTCTGTTGGAAAAAAGAGAAAGTCAACCTTTATTATTCCTACTGCCAATATTTATTCTTGAATAACTGATTTCTGTGAGTCACACATAGGTTTTTCTTCTCATAGTAACACCCGAATTCTTTACTTGCATCTCTGTTGCCATGGGAAAATGAACATTCGGAAAAGCAGGCAGCATTATGAGTTGAAGTCAAAATTGAATAGGAGAGGGAGGAGAAAATACGGACTGAAAACACACACTACAGAAAAATGGCAATTTAACAAGGGAGAGAAAATATAATTCCTTGAATTATTTAACATTTTAGTAAAATACTTAATTTCAAGATCATTTCTTCATTTCATTTTTTAAAAATTCCTCATACTTAGGAATAAAGTAGATGTACTATTTTCACCCCCTGATGCCAGGCAGTAGACAGAAAGATTGCTGTGTACCAAACAGCAGATAATTGAATCCCATCTACACTGGGACCTGCTAGATAATTAGCCGGCTTTTCATTTGGAAAGTCATGACGATTGATAAGGAGCAAGAACAAGAATAAAATAACAACCTTCTGTATTTAGCTTAGTCAGGCAAGAGGATTCACACTTGGGTCTAGGTAATTTTATCCTAAATACATTAAGTATCACATGTACTGTGTAAAGAAAACCTATCTCAAGGGAAATAAATAAGATAAGAAGTAGAGAGACATAGAGATGTTAAGACAGGCAGATGAAAAGGGAACAAGGTGAAGAAGAGAGAAGTGGATTGAGACTATGAGGGGAAAGAAAGAGGGAGAAAGAAATGGAAGAGAGAAACACACAAAGAATGATCAAAGAATAGCAAGCAGAGAAAAAATTATTTTCCATTTAGAGAAAGAAAATGAATAGAAAGGAATTTGAGCAAAAAATGCTCAAATTTTCCACGAGAGGAAACAAATCTACCTTCTATGGGATACTTCAATGGTTAGAGCAAATTATGGAAAAAGAAACTCATGGAAAAAGGAACAAAAGCGCATCATTCTTGGATAGGTTATATTGTCTATCTAGATGAGATTTCTATACCTCGAATTCTGGGTATGAGCTTTATTTGGGAGCACAATGCAAGGCTGGTTGGGAAACATATACATATAAGAAGTCTGTTTTGATATCACTCAAATCATCATCTTTATCACTCAAAATCATCATCTTTCAGAAAAGAGATGATTTGGTGCAGTAAAGAGAAGGAAATGGGAGATGGGAGATCTAGAATAAATTCCAGCAGTGCTTCAGAATACATGAGACTTTAGACCAGGCCAAGAACAAATCAGGTCTAATTTCTACCCCAGGATATGAACAGATGTAGATCCTAAGGAAGCCACATCATGTCAAGAAAATGCTATAGACCTTCAAGGCAGACTCTGTGTCTGAGTAATCTCTGTGCCCACCAGAGTCCAGTCAGAGCCTTGTGCACAAGATGAATGCAGCCTACAATTACTGTATAAATAACAAATAGAATGAAAGTAGTCTGTTTCTAGATCAAGATGTGAAGCCTTAAACTTTGATATTTATCTCTGTGCTGGTTTTGGTCTAATAGGGTTGAGAACTTAGTACTAAAACCTTAAAAGGTGAATAGGCAGTACTTGAGTCACTATGAATATCTAATTCCTTGTTCTGTGCTAAAACTTTTAGAGCCAGTTACCTTTCCTCCCCACAGAAGCTCTGCAAGTAAGTTGCCGTTACCTCCAGATGAGGAAACAGGGAATGAAGTTACTTGTTCAATGTGACAAAAAGAGTAAAATGCCGAGGCACAGGGTTCAAATCGAAACTCATGCACTAATAATGGACTCGAGGCCCCTTGCTGTTCTGACCAGGAGCTATAATAAACTCTCCTGTTAGTTCTAGTCTTCAGGGAGAATTTTGCATGCAGAGATATCCAGAAAATGGCACTGGCTAGGAAAAATGCCAGAATAGCTTCACTATCACCATGGGCTTTGGGCAGCTCTCTAATTTCCCATGACATTTTCTCCCCTTTGCAGATATTGCTCTGTAAATGACATTACTTATTCCACATATCTATTTGGTTTATTTTTATATAAGTTTGAAAAAGAATAAAAAACATCTAAACTTGAGTGTTCGCAGAAACAAAACAGTGAAATTTGTGGCACCATATTTAGAACATATTTGATTCCTCTCTCTCTGTCTCCAACCAAAAAGCACTTGTTATCTAACCATTGTATTCATTTACAAACAAAGGTATAGGCTGGATAAAATTATCTTGAAATACTGATCTCCTTCTTGTCCAAACTTGTTTCTTTCTTTGTCCTTTCCACATCCCCTAGAATTAGAAAATAATGCATTTTAGAAATCTTGGCCTTGTATCCGTTCTCTTACTTACCATCATGACTGCTTTTTGCAGTAGATATTTATGCAAACATAATGAGTTGTATATTGTCCTAAATCCCTTATATCTGCTTTGATTTAATTTTTATCACAAACTTACAATGCATGCACTACTCTTATTATCATCATATTACAAATGAGGAAGCAGAGGCTTGTATCCTTTGTAGCACAGCACTGCATAGTCTCAGTGTAGCAAGTTGAAACTGACTCCTACAAAAGCTACTTCACAAAATGAGAATAAGAATAGGCGATCCAGTATACAGCCAAATCAGAAGAGATTCCATGTATGTTACCTTTGTCATTAAAGAGAATACCATTACCCAGGGAAATTTCATTACCCAGGCAAAGGTAATTTCCATTACCCAGGGGGGGAAAAAGTGTGGGCACTTAGGTAAAAATGATTTTGTGAATGACAATTACAAGAGTAAAATAGCTAATGAAAATACAGCCTGTAAGTATCTCACCTGGAAAAAATGAAAATATTTAACAATCCCCCATCTACATCTCAGATAAATAAGCTATACAAAATATGTAATGGTGCACATTAAAAAATATTGAATAATAACATAAAGCTATAGTGAATAACTAGGAACACAAGCTCAATTTCAATTTTCCATTTTTTTGCTCTTTGACTTTGGGAACTTTACATTAAGCATTTTGCTTAATGTAAACTTCACAGTATGTTCTCATACTTAATGTATGCTTAATGTAAAGTAAGTTCACAGTATAAGATTCACAGTATGACTTCAACAAATATTAACTATTTTGTTTTTATTTTCTCTATTGTAATTCTTACATCGTAACCTAAATGTAGAATGATTACACTATATATGATCATCTATTTAAAGGAATCATGTTTTTGAAAATTAATAATGTACAGAAAATATAATTAAGTAGAAAATATGCATTACACACACACAGGAATTATCTCAAAAATTTTTTTTTTACTTAGTGTATGGTTGGTTATATGTGTTAATGTATAACAATCTGTAGAGAGGGGGAAAAAAGAAAAACATCTGTCAATACTAGATAGTTTTGGACATACCATACCCAGCTTAAAAAGTTTTAAACCATTGCGTTAATCCACCTGTATACACACACACACACACACACACACACACACACACACACACACACACACAGATGGGATTGTAATGATAGTTGTAACTATGGATGTGTGTGGGTTTTTAACTGCCTGTATTTATTTATATTTTCTTTTTTTTATTGCTGCATTGTAATCATACATCTTTGTTAGGTACAAGCAGGTAGAGGCATACATGCACACATCTCTCATCTAACCCTTCCCCAATTCCTGCCCAACTCCCTCCCCCTCCCTCCTTCTCAAGTTCAGTTTAGTGATTGGCTTTGATATGATTGTGAAAGTACATCATGCACATTAGGGTTATTTATATTTTCTAATAGTAACCTCAATTAAATTTCAGAAAGACATATTGTCCTTCTTGAACATAGACTGTCGGGATTGTATTCCAGATCTTCCCTCTCCTAGCTAAGGTAGAGTTGTTGTTATACAAATCAGGCTAATTGGATTCTGTTTTTTAAGAATGTAAATCTTGATTGCAGATTGAAAATATGTGAAATTCATTATCCTAGTATGGCTACTGTTATCACCCTGGCCATAGTAAACTATGTTTTGTTTACTTTTTAATTTTATTATTTATTTATTTATTTATTATTTATTTTTGTGGTACTGGGATTGAACCAAGGGGCATTCTACCACTGAGCTATACCTCCAGTCCTATTTTATTCTTTATATTTGAAACAGGGTCTGACTAATTTGTGAAGGGCCTCACAAGTTGCAGAAACTGGTCTTGAATCTGAGATCCTCCTGTCTCAGCCTCCCAGACGGCTTAGTCCGTGCAAGTTTCGAAGCTTGGTTCTCCAGACAGACTTTCTGTCTTTCTAAGTCTGTTCATTCGTGTCCCATTTCCTGATGCTTAAGGTAACCAGAATCTTCTCTTGCCATCGCAATGGATATTCATGTCTTTTGTTAGACATTAAAATATGATACACGTACTTGCTGATATTTATCCTTGTCATTTTCAATACCATGTTATGCTTATTAAATTGAGTAAATGACATTTTCTCAAGGTGGGCATGGGCCATCCATTATTGTGAAAAAGGCAATAGCTAAAACGAACAGAGGTGTAACTAAAATGGACAAATAATACAAAAAGGACTTTTTGCTATCCATGTATCCCCTATAATAGAAAATAGTTTAAAAAATCTTTGCTGTAAGTTGACAAAGAATGAAATACTAAATACAGACTGACATCAATGATCTTGGAAATGCTAGTGTAAAATGGAGATAGTGGCAGTTCCTATTTATAGTTTTGGCATAATGAAATCAACTATTTTTTCTATACATTGTAGATCATGACAGTATTAATTGACATAATTTTCAAATAATCAAGTGCCTTATGAATATTAGTTATAAAATATTAAATCTTTTGCATGTAATCCCAGTACTTGGAAGGCTGAGACAGAAAGATTGCAGGTTTTAGGCCAGTGTGTAGTAACTTAGTGAGACTTTGTTTCAAAATAAAAAGAGCTGGAGGTGGAATGCCCCTAGTTCAATCACTGATACCAAAGCAAAACACAATGAAATGATATCTATAAGTATTATTAAACAGTTTTTGCTCCATGGTCACTGAAAATGCTGCAGAACAAAGACTATTTTATGAGTATACAAAATTCTAATGAAATAGCATTTTTCATGAACACTAAGATCCATGGTAGTTATAATACTTTTCTAAACATATCCTCATTATAATTGATGGTGTCACATTTGAAATGTAATGTAAATGTAAATCTAAGTTATCAGCACAGTTAAAAAATAAGAGGTAATGTAATGCACATAATTAAATTCTAGAGATAAAAAATTGATGGCGACAAAGTTCTAGCTCAGGGCAAATTCACAGGATTAAACTAATAAATAAATTAAAATAGTGAAATTAAGTTAATGAATCAGTTTTAAGGTATCATTTTTAAGGTTGCGGTTACCACTCTTTCTTAGATGAAATAGTCTGGACATAGGTTATCAAAAGTTCAACTTTTAGGTTTAGATATGCTTCCTGCCTGGTCTTGGCAGAGCATGATGAGCCCAGGAATTAGGTTAACTTTCCATGCATAATCATTGGAGAACCTAGAATGCATCCACTGCATTGAGCTATCTACAATCTACTTGGATGTTTAACCCACCTACATTAGCAAAATTCCAACTTGACCTCCGATTAAACCTCATTTCCTCTGAAAAGGGTAATTTTGTTTTTTCTAAACTTCAATATACCTCACTGATCATTTCCAAAAGTCGAACCATTTTTTCCTACATTTTCCACTCCTTAGTGACATGTCTTCTGACCAAGAAGAGGCAAATTGATAGAATTGAAATGATGTGATGTGTCAGATGAGAAATATCCCATACCCAGACACTGGCTTTTACAATCAATGGGTTTGGCCTCTAGTAATTTCTCTAATCCTCCACTAAGTTGAATTTTAAATTCAGAGTGGAGTGAATTCTGCTTGAAGAAAAAGTTCCCCATACAGATTAACCCTCTAAATCTGCAGTTTCTTTTCTTGGTTTATTATTCTGCTTTTCCATAGTCTCTGTTAGCAGTAACATCACACACCTTTAATTATTGATAATTGATAATTACCTAATTACTAGAACATCAATTTACTTATGCAGTAATAACTGAGTATTCTGAAATACCAAAAACATATTTTTTTTTAAATTCCATCTTTCAGTGGGTCGTGGTGGCACAGCAACTGTAATCCCAGTACTTGGGAGGCTGAGACAGGAAGATTGTAGTCTGGGGGGTCATGGAATTGGGCCACTGAGAAAACTTCTTTCTCCTTACTTCTGCTACTATAGTAGCAGAATCTTACAGTTCATCACCTACTCTTTTTGGTTTAAGGTAGTATGTATCTTGTTTGATTATAAATATTCCTGAAAAGAGTATCATTGAGACAAAAGTGATCCTTTTCCCCACTGGGACAAGGAGGATCTCAAGGTAAAAAGATTTTCAGGAGGAGAGTATGTGGGAAAGGTATCTAGGAAATCTGAAAAGAAGAGTCTTCGTAAAGAAAAGGAAAATTGAAGCAATTATAATTACCCTATTTAATAGTATGGTCATTTCTAATTCTAGAACAAATATATAGCTTCTTTTCTTTATTATTCTGTTTTCCCATATTGTCTCTTTAAGCAATAATATAGATATCCTTAAATATTCTGAAATGTACACAAATCCTTTCAACTATTATGTCATTTAATTTTTCCTTTGTACAATTATATGTCACTTTATATATGTTAATATATAGCAATATATTTTTACATGGTAATTTGGATAAAGCTGTGTTGAAACATAAAATGAGCAATTTGTCAATCGATCTCTTTTTGTTGCCAGATCAACTCTCCCTTTATAATCTCTATGCATTCTCTCAATTTATCTTCCACCAGAGATGTAAGCCATTGATGGTATGATGATCAGAGATGATAGATGGACATATATTATACAGACAACTTGGTAAATGAAAAAACTGAAACATTATATATCATTTTCAAAATTTTTTCCAAAAATTCTTATATTACATATCTCTTATAATCTCAAAATAAATCATGGCTTTTTGTCATCTAACCTTATCAAAAACAAAATATATCTCCTCTGGCTATTCTGTACCTTACCCAAAAAAAATCCCACTTCAGGGATTTAAACTTAATAATTTAATTAATGTGTCACTATTATTGGCTTTATATAAGTCATGGTAAGAGTTGTTAATTTGTTTTAATAGAATTCTGAAAAGCAATACAGGTGAGAATTTCTAATATACCTCATTCAGTAACAACCTACCTGAAGTAAATTTAAGATAAGTACAGTGGTGAAACACTCAGATTTTTTTGTTTGAAACAAAAAAAGGAAGAAGCAACAACTCTAAATCTGAAAGCATATGCTCAAGTCTCCATGTCTAGGACATAGTATCGAGTATTCTCAATGATTCTACTTCTTGGTGCATTGTTGTGATTCTAATTTTTCAGAGCAGACAACACCTGTAAGAACTTTTCATGCCTTAAACAAGGTGGCCTATTCAAGCAAATGCATGGACATGATCAAACAAAATGTGCTTTGTAGTTCTATTTTTGGCAAGACACACTTTTCACAGAATGACAGGCCATACCGTTGTAAGCCAGCCTCACTCTTTGTTCTCTGTCAAAAAAAAAAAAACAAAAAACAAAAAACAAAAAAACTAAGGAGCAAAAATAGCTTTGCTCATTTGTCATTTGCTTATTAGCTGTGTAATTTTTTTATTAGTGGTACAAGAAAACATAACTGTACCACGTGCTTGATTACTTCTTTCACAAGCACAGCAGAATGGTGTGGCATTAACTGCTACTTCATAACAGCACAGCAGGTGCAACTTTGATAGCATAAAATATGTTATGGAGATCACTATACAGATCTCTTAATTTGCATGAGAGAATCTCTGTACAATAAACTTGTGAAGACCAGAAAGTAGATTTCTAAGGGAAGCTTAAACTATGAATGGTAAAACAAGCTTGGGAAAGTTAGATTCCTTTTTAAAATACATGCCATCCATAATCCATAATATATGCAAAGGCTTCTGTAAACTGGAACAAATTTAATATATGCAGCCAGGCATGATGGCACACTCTTGTAATCCCAGTACTTGGGAGGCTGAGGCAGGAGGATTGCAGGTTGGTAGCGAACCTCAGCTATTTATTTTGCAACTTAGAGAGACCCTGTTTCAAAATAAAGAATAAACAATAGGGCTGGGGGTGTAGCTTGGAGGTAGAATGCCCCTGGGTTCAATCTCCAGTACTGCAAAAAAAAGAAAAAAAATTTAATATATGCAAGGTAATGTATCTGTCAATTGAAGGAGCAGAGAATAGAATAAATTCTCAGATATTAGAGATCACCTCTCCAAATTAATGACAATATTTGCCCTTGGAAAGATAAATTTCTTCAATATTAGTTGTTTTTAGCTTCATGAAGCAAAGAGTCCATCAACTACAATCAGTAAAGAAATATGGTACATTTACACAATGCAATACTATTCAGACACATAGAGTATTAAGTCCTGTCATTGCAGCAACATGGATGAACTCATGGTTAGCTAGGCACAGAAAGACAAATATTGCATGATTTCATTTATATGTAGAACCCCCCCCCCCAAGAAAAAGTTGATCTCATAGAAATTGAGAGTAGAATGGTGGTTGGCATAGGCTAGGGGAGAATATGGGGAGAAAAGGTGGGAAAGGTTGAACTAAATTACAGGTAGATAGAAATTCTTGTGCACTATTGCGTATCAGGGTAACTGTAGATAACAATTATGTGCTACATATTTCAAAAAACTAGGAGAAAAGACTTTGAAGGTTTTGACCATAAAAATGACAAATATTTAAGGATATATATGCATTTTCTTAGCTGGGGGCCTGGTGGTGCACGCTTGTAATCCCAGCATTTGGGAGGCTGAGACTGGAGGATCCAGGTTCGCGGCCAGCCTCAGCTACTTAGTGAGGCACTCCACAACTTAGTGAGACTTTGTTTCAAAATAAAGAATAAAAAATAGGGCTGGGGGTATAGCTCGGAGGTAGAATGCCCCTGAGTTCAATCCCTAGTACCGCAAAAAAAAAAAAAAAAAAAAAAAACTAGGAGAAATAGGAGAAAAGATTTTGAAGGGTTTGACCATAAAAATGATAAATATTTAAGAATATATATACATTTTCTTGATATGAACATTATACCATGTACACACATGTCAAAATATCCCAATACACTCCAAAAATACAATTAGCATATGTAATAAGGATAAAAATAAAATTATATTTTTAATTTTAAAATAATTCCATAGATACATGCCAAGGATAAATGTGCTTCTAAGAATAGCTTTAAAAGTTTCCTGTTTTCAATTTTTTCTTAAAATGAACCTTTTTTAATGCTGGAAGTTTCACAGGATGGTAGGTATCAGTTGACAGATTGATGTTCCTTGCTTTATAAATCATCCAAAACATGAGTAGGTGCTATTACTGTACTTGATATGTCTTTCTTTATAGAAATGTGTAGTAAATACTGTATTTGAAATAAAAAAGTCTAAAATTTGTATTCACTATGCTATTTAAATACAACACAACAAAGTAGGAAATATGCTTTTATATATAACTCACTTTAAAAAACTTGAGTTGTAGAGCAGTGCTCAGGTATTATACGTTCCCCACACTTAAGTTCCAAGTGGCACCATGTTCTCATTTATTGAATGACCCTAATATTCAAGTCACCTAGCTGCAAATTGTCTTTCCTCCCAGCATAATAACTTGGAGATTTTTTGTAAAACAATTATAATATTAAAATTCAGACAAGTGACCTAAAATTGGCTCTAGAGGGCAGATCTGCAATTTCCTGATTTGCACTTTCCTTATTCCCTTATTTGTTTAAGATTTGCAACATCAATTTTATACTGTTTTTGTTTTATCCTGGCCAAATGGTTGTTGAATTTTAATGACCTGTCTTCCTTTGACAAATGAGCTGCTATTTGGTATATTTGCATTAGGGATATAGAAAATAAACTACTTATGGATACTAGATACTTGGATAGAAGAACATTTGTGCAATACTGGACTATTAGTGTAATGAGTTTTATTCGTTTAAAAATATAATACACAGAAGATTTTGAAACATGTTGAAGAATAATGGATGTATACGTAATTTAAATTCTAGCAAGTGGTTTTATATTATATAATTTAAAGTGCTAAGAAAAATTTCATTTTCATGAAATAATAGATTTGAAAGATGGGAGGACTGTCTCTGATTATTAACAATTACTCAAACAAGGTGGTAGCAGATTTTATTATCAGTGAAATGAAATTATCAGAACAGTTTAAGATGACTGGAGATTTTCTCCCTTCTCCCATAATTCTTCCATTCACTAAGAAAAGGCAGTTTTTTTCTTTCTTTCATGTCAGGGCTAGAACTCCAGTTTAAAGTACTCTTTGCTCTATATCAAACTAATTTACCTAGACATTGTTATAGGAAAGAAAATTATTTAAAGCAAACTCCCACAACTAGAATAAAATGTTGCATACTCTCTATATAATGATTTTTCTTAACCAGAATATTTAGTTGTCATTGGTATAAAGGGAGTAGTGAAGAATCCTGGTGACTACTACATGTACAAGGAACCTCATCTAGAAAATAGGATGAACAAAACCTACAAATCCCTATTGTTTGGGGAATAAGTAATAAAACTGCAGAAGTTTCAACATCCAGAGTATAGAATGAGTTTATAAATACTATTACTTGTTATTTAGGACTAGAAAGGAATGCTAGCAGGGTGACTAAGAACACAAACTGAGTTGGGTTCCAATTCTGGTCTTGCCATTTCCCTGCTGTGTGATCTTGGACGTTAGTTATTCCTAAGATTTTCAACTCTGAGTCTTCTCCAATATAGAAGGAAGCAAGCAACAGTGCCTATTTCATAGGATTGCTGTAAGGATTAAATAAATTGAGATTTGTAAAGTGTTTATAGTAGCTGCTATGTTCCAAATCATGATTTCATTATCATTGTGTTATTTGTATTACTATTAGCTATTATTTTTATCTTTCCATCTAAGTTTTATGAGTTAAGAGGTATTATTTCATACTGATTAAAATATGCTCTATTTTATAAACATCCAAAATATAAAATTAAAAGTCAGAAAAAATATCCAAAATAACTTTAGAGAAGTATAAGGTGCTATATTAATGTTATGCTACTATTATGAATATTATTTTTATTACTAAAATCATTCAACAGATGTTTGTTATGCTTTCAGACCTTTGTTTTCTTAGATAAATAGTATTAATACTAGAAAACTCAAACAGCTATTTTTAAAATTATGTCTTATTTTCAATATTTGGTAAGAAAATTTTATTCAATAAATATGTAATTAGTACAGTAGTCTCCTTCTTAACCGCAGTCTTGTTTTCCTTAGTTTCAGCTACGTTAGTCTGAATATATAAAATAGAAAATTCCAAAAATAAAAAAGTCTTAAATTTTAAGTTGTGCCATTCTGAGCAATATGATGAAATTTCAGGACATCCTGCTCCATCCCACCCATGTCATGAATTGTCTCTTTACCTAGAGTATTCATCCCAGGTGTGCTACTGCATTTTAGTCACTTAATCCCCTTTCAGTTACCAAGCTGATTGTTGTGGTACTGCATTATTTGTTTTCAAGTAAACCTCATTTTACTTAATGATGCCAAAAGCACAAAAATAGTAATGTTGGTAATTTGGATATACCAAAGAGCATGCATAAAGTATGTCCAAAAGGAAAAAAGTTCTTCACCAAATAAAAAAAGAAAAAAAATCATATGCTGAGGTTTCTACAATCTTTGGTAAGGACAAATCTACCTTTGAAATTTATACAGTTTTGCTGTAATATATATTAAACATAATATACAATATATAAAATATGTTTTTCAAGGCCACCCTAGGCAATGTTAAAAAAAAAACTGTATTTTTTTGGTGGTGCTGGGGATTGTTCTACTTCTGAGCTATACCCCTAACCTGATTTCATATTTTATTCTGAAACACCTGGCTTTATGCTACACTATTTTCCCTTGTCATCATTCAATATCCATTTCAAAAAGATGATCTATCTAAATAGCACTATCCAGTATCTTAGCCACTAACTATATGTAGTTATTAAAATTTTAACTAAATATATAGCTGCACAATTCACAATTGCCAAACTATGGAATCAGCCAAGATGTCCATCAACAGATGAATGGATTACAAAACTATGAGATATGTACACAATGGAATTTTACTCAGCCATAAAGAAGTACAATTCAGTTAAATAAAAAATTTGGTTTCTCTGTAACAGCCACATTTCAAGTGCTCACTAGACACATGCAGCTATGAAATTCTTGTATGGGAGAGTATAGATAAATCCTATTTCCAGCATCAATGAAAATTGTACAATCAGTGCTAGTTTAGAGATGGTTGAGGTTGAGTGGGGATGATGCTGATGAGATGATTAAATATAATGGAAATATGGAGAAAAATTGTCCATAGACATAGATCGTGATAGAAGGCAGGCACATTTGCATTTCAAATGAGGCTTGGAACAGCACAACATCCTCAGGGAACTAACTATACATCAGGGCCACTGAATGCAGTTGTGCAGGTCATGTATGTCACATTTCCAAAGCATCCCATTAACTTCTTGGTGGTACTAAAGGGGCCTGCTTGTGTGCGGTTCTCATTCCTGCCTCTAGATCTGTGCTCATGTTTCTTCCTGAACTTGAAGAGCTTTACATCTCTTCACATACCTTCCACTGTACTTCACACCATGTCTAATTCCCTGAATATGTTCTTGATCTTTCTATTTCTGGCCTATAAGACTGTGTCCAAATTGTAGAACTTTTCTACTCTGATTCCCTATAGAGAGTGTATTTTTAAGTACATGACAGAGCTTTTATACAGGTCCCTCATGAATACATCCCCACTGATTTTCATATTAGTATTTTCTCTTGATTCTATTTCAATGATCAGAGAGGGAGGTAGAGTTCATGTCCTGTTTCTTGCTTTTCCTCAGAGCAGTGATGAGCACTACTCTGTACACAAGTGATGATACAGAAAAGTATTCTCGTTTTGAAGGGAAGTAAATTTATACTTGTATATATAACATTAATAATATATTTAATTGCTATAGAAGAATGATTTGAAGTAATCCTTATGTGACACAATCTGGAAAGTACGGATAATTGTTCATACTTTCAATTCTCATAATACTTTCAATTCTCATAATTTTCTCAGCAATAGGAAACAGTTCTCCTATTGCTGAGGCTGTTTTGAACATACAATCTTCCTGTCTCAGCCTAACAAGTACTGGAATTTCAGGTGTGCACCACCATGTCTGGTTTTCTAATACTTTAAAAAGTATACATTACAACTATACATCATAGTGAGGTTCAATATGATACTAACATACATGCGCATATTTCTTAGTGTATTTACATGGAATGGTTTTAATCATTTCACTCATTGCAAAGTTACACACACACACACACACACACACACACACACACACACACACACATATATATAATTTTTTTTTTTTTGCAGTACTAGGGGCTGAACACATGGCGTTCTACCTTCAAGCTACACACCCAGCCCTATTTTTTATTCTTTGCTTTGAAACATGGTCTCACTAAGTTGCAGAAGGCCTCACTAAGTAGCTGAGGCTGACCACAAACCTGGATCCTCTGGTCTCCAAGTACTGGGATTACAAGAGTCTGCCGCCACGTCCAGTAGTTCCTTTTATATTAATGAAATGAGGTTTCTGAGTAACAAATGATATGTAGTCTTGACTATTCACATGTTTATCATTTTGTTTAGTGTTTTTGACCTTTATGTTTTTCTATTGAGCAATGGTATAAGGAATATTTTAAAGACATCCTCTTTTACCAATATATTTATTTTTGTTGTTCTCTGAAGTTATGAGGAGTGTTCCATCTTAAGACCATCTTTGAATAGCTCCCTGACATTTGGGGTTGATCACCTTTAACTGAGAAAAATAATTAAGCATATGTTGTCTAAATGCACAGCCACGCCATCAGTAAATGAGAGGAGCACTGATCACTCTCCTCAGGAGACCTTCTCTCAATTCAGCTCAATCTGATATCAGAGACATGACTGCCAGGACCAAGGCATATAAAGAAGGATCATGAAAAGAAAGAGGAGTCACATTCTTTCCTGTCTCTTTTCTGCTTTCTGGGAAAACACTAAAAATTGGTAGAATTTTTAGGACAGTTTAAATTATGAATGCATGTTTGCTCTGGGGAGCAGTAACAAGATTCAGTTTCCATCATTACAATTTTTAGCATTTCCCTCTTCTGTCTTCTCTTCCCCTTTCTCCCTAATGTTACACCTTCAGCCCACTGAAATCTCATCACAGGATCAACTGGTTTGTTTCTTAATGTTATCATAAATTATTTTTTAGCAAGGGGGAGGGTGTTTTGGTAAATAGCTAGTTAGGATTTATTTATTTATTAAGCAGTAGCTACTGAAGCATCTTCTATATTTTGAACACAGTTTTTGCGGTAGAAGATGCAAAGGGGGATAATATTTAGAGTTAGGAGTATATTGTAGTTAAGCAGTAGGTACTTGTTAGATGATTTATTTTCAAAATAAAGAGTGTTGCTTTGAGCAATTCAACAATATTTCAATTTAATAGACATTTATTGCAACTGGGAGACCTGGAGATCAGTTAAAAGGTTATTGCAGTATGGTCCAGGTGAAAAATGAAGTTATATATTAAGGCAATGATAGTGGAGATTAAAAAGAAGTAGACATGGGATAGAAAAATTGAGAAGAAAAGATTGGTGGTCTCTGTTAATTAAGGATATGAAAAGCTAAGATGAGAGACAGGTATAGGACATATGGGTAAGTCACATAGAATTACCTTCTGAATTCATTGGTCAATGAAAGATTTGCTGATTCAGAGATATGTTCATTCAGAGACATTCTTTTTACTTGTTTATAGTTTTCTTTTTACCAGCTAATAAATACTGAGTTGGGACCTTCTATAAGGCAGACTCTTTTCCAGATATTCTGATATTGTTTCGGCTGTCAGGAGAGAATAGTTTAAAGTAGGACATAGAAAAATAAACTATGAACTGAAATAGTTTGAAGTACATGCTCTGATAAAGATTGAAAAAGGGCAGTATAGCCCTGAGGAAAAGTTCTTAATCTAGATTGGAGATGGGAGGCTCATGGGTCAATGCTTCTCAGAAGAGGGAACTCCTAGAGTGAGCAGTAAGACCGAAGGCTTAATAGATGTGTAGGTATGTTTTGTGGGCAAAAAGTCAGGGTGGGAATAGACTTCTGGGCATAAAGGCTGCCATGTACAGAAAGCTATGTTTGCCACACTGTTTTGCCAATATCACAGTAATATTCAGTGACAGAAAGAGTTTTATTATATTGTGAAAATAGAAATCAATATATAATTCACTGATCTGGTTTTTGCAGATCAGGGTACACAAGAATTTCTTGCAATTCATGTTTCTCATATGGAGAACAAGACAATTTAATAGTACTCTTTCCCTTTGCCTACAGTGCTATAAATAAAATTTAAGAATGAACTCAAAAGTATATAATTCATAACTAGCTTTAAGAAGGAAGAAACTCATAACTAACTCATTTTAAAATGAGTTATATGCATTTCTTATGGAATATTCTTGTCCCAGCAATTGTTGGCTATTTATGGAATCTAATGACAACTTTTGGGTTATGACTATGATTATTATAATCCCCATGGGTAACAATAACCTACTGCCTTAAAAATAATTTGAAAAAAGATGAAGTGGTAGTTAAAGTGAGTTAGAACCACATATTCTTTATACTCTTCCCAGAGCTACCACAGAATGATTTCATAACCTTGGGAAAGTCACTGAACCTCTGTATGTTTCTGTTCTCATCTCTTTAACGATAATAACTTCACCTTATTATCTACTTCAGTTATGAGGGTGTGAAGACTAATAACCATAAAAAGCACATGAGGCTTTCTGAAAGAACTTATGAAACAGAGCACACTCTGAGTTTGTAAAGACAAAGGTTTTATAACATGTCTTGGAAAAAGTACATGAGGCAAGTAAATTTCTCTTTGATATTCAGTTTTCTAAGGTACTTCTGTGTCCCCAATATCCCTGTATTATTAGTCCAAATGGAAGAGCTGAAGAATTTTTTATGCTGCTACACTTAACATTCAGCTATGGCTTTCCATTGCTAGGCAGTGAAATACTCGTCTCTTATTTTAAGCACTGGATTTACTGCTCCTAATGGGAGATTTGCATTTGTTCTAAGATTACAAATAACAATTATGCCAAAGCAATTACTCTTAACCTCAATTTGTAGCTTTTGCTTGCAGCAGGGCACTTTCATCTGTTCCATTTATTTTCATTCTCATTTTGGCCTGGAGGTATTTCTAAATAAATCAATCACAGTAGATGTTGGAACAGTTCTATTGAATAACACCTAGGCTGACTACACACACTGTGTGGAGAATAGAGAAAATTATAACCATAATTCAAGTAAAAAAAGAAAGCATACATCTGGGGTCAGTTATCTGAATAAATCAAGAGAAAAAAGCTTTTGCCCTAGATTAGCTAGAGTTTGCTCTCCTTACCATTTTCTTCTAAGTACAGAGGCAGAATTTTATGTATCAAATGCAAAACAATGCAGTGTCTACATTATAAACAAATTGTGAATATACCACATGGCATATGTGAAGAGCCTCTCAAGAACAATTGATAGAAATATTAGTTAATTTTCATTATGAATTTCCTATTGCACTTTATCATTTCTTATGTTCCTGTTTTAGAGATTAAAAAAAAATGAAAGCAAAGAAAAACTAAAGAACTTGCCCAGATTGATGAAACTGGTGGGCGACAGAGCTGAGCCCACCTCAGGCTGCCTCTAGCACTGTGTTTCTTCACTATTCCAACTCCCTAGAAGGAGCTAACTGCACCCAGAGTAGAGATGCTGTCTAGGCCATTCTAACATCATGGTTAAGATTAATTCCAATCAGTTAACTCCAAATTAATTTCATGAAGAGTGAAACAAAAGTTTATTCATGATGATGATGTCTTTTCTCCCATTGTTAACCCCTTATATTTCTTAAGGAGAATAGAAAAAAAAAAAAAAGCTTTCTGAAATGTCACTGTGATTTATTTTATTTATCTCTATGTTCAACTAGAGTTAACCAAAGATGGTGAAGATTTAAATTTTTTTATTAACATTGTTGTAGTAAAATCTCTAAATGTTGATATAGGTGACAAAACTAGGAAGACTCTTGTTTGAACACTTTCTTTTTAAAATTATATAAGCCGGGTTTGGTGGTGTAAGCTTGTAATCCCAGCATTTGGGAGGCTGAGACCTGCGGATCTGAGTTCGCGGCCAGCCTCAGCTACCTAGTGAGGCATTCTGCAACTTAGTGAGACCCTATTTCAAAATAAAGAATAAAAAATGGGGCTGGGGTGTACTTCAGGGGTAGAATGCCCCTGAGTTCAATCCCCAGTACCAAAAATAAAATAAAATAAAATTATATAAATATACTTAATGATGTCCCAAATAGGTACCCTTAACGTATAGTGGTAGGGGTATTTTGCACCGGAAATTGTATAGTTGTAGGGCCCAATTTCCCAATATTACTTCTAAATCACATAGAAAAGTATAATATCCAAACAACTTGACTTCAGGGCCAGAAACCTGACCTGAAAATAGAACTCATAGGTGTGTATTAAGTAAAAAGTCCTCCTAAAATAATGCATGTCTTCAACTGTTTGTGCATGTGAATATGGATTTCAGATGGAAAACATATGCTTAATATGCTGAATGTGAAGGATAAATCTAATATTTGCACTGTAAGTGGTAAAAAAGAAATATTCCAAGAAGACTCAACAAAAATCATGCTAGTGGTGAGCATGACCAAATTAGTAGGAAAGCATTGTGATATCTTTAGATAGGAGGTGTACATTTTAAAAGTAAGGAGAACCTTCTAAGGGATATTTGGCAGAATGGAGAAAATCTTGGGAAAACTCTTGACATCCAAAGATCCACAGTTGTGAAATTGAATATTTAAAGAATTTTAGGCTTAGCAAGTAAGTAGGAAAAATATTACCATAGTAATCTAAATGATCAACAAACTGGCAAAGCAATGAAAACTGGGGACCAGAATATAAACAATTGGATTACTGTCACCCAAGCTCACATGTGGAACCAATGAACTTCTCAAGGTTGTAAAACGGGATGTAGGAAATTGAAGACAAGAAAAGGGTTCTTGGAATTTTAAAGAAGAAATCAATGGATACAATTAGATGTCCCATGATTTAGGTGTAATGAAATACCTGTGTATCTGAAATTCAAAAAGCTGATATGAAGCCAGGCGTGGTGGTGCACGCCTGCAATCTCAGCATTTGGGAGGCTGAGACCGGAGGATCCGGGTTCGAGGCCAGCCTCAGCAACCTAGTGAGGCACTCTGCAACTTAGTGAGACCCTGTTTCAAAATAAAGAATAAAAATGGAGCTGGGGGTATAGCTCGAAGGTAGAATGCCCCTGGGTTCAATCCCCAGTACTACAAAAAAAAAAAAAAAAAAAAAAAAAGCTGATATGATTTGTAGGACAGGTATTGTAAGTGCTCAATAAAAATGCTTATGAATGCATTTTGCCCAAATGTATTAGCAACCTCAGAAGGAAATTGGATTTTTGGGTAACAGAAATAGTCGACTTTGGCCGGGCGTGGTGGCGCACACTTGTAATCCCAGCATTTGGGAGGCTGAGACTGGAGGATCCGAGTTCGCAGCGAGCCTCAGCTACTTAGTGAGGCACTCCGCAACTTAGTGAGACTCGGTTTCAAAATAAAGAATAAAAAATAGGGCTGAGGGTATAGCTCAGAGGTAGAATGCCCCTGAGTTCAATCCCCAGTACCGCAAAAAAAAAAAAAAAAAAAAAAGAAATAGTAGACTTTGTCCTAGATTAATTTTGTTCATGATGTCATTTAATTAGGAATGAAGAAGAGCAATGTAGGAGAATTAAAATTGTTTTTCAAAGCCTGTTTTCTATATCGATCTCCAATGATAACCAAGTAAACACTCAAGTTTTAGTTATTTTGAGTAGACTTAGATATTTATTTAGTTTGCAAAAATGTTACTTTCTTTCTCTCAAAAATATGATGTTCTCATACATTTCAAACTGGTTTCTTTTTTAAGGAAGCAGGATTTTAATTGTTTATGTTTGTCTATAAATTTTTTCAATAAACATTAAACTGTTACTAAACAAAATATTAAGTATGGATATCAGGACACTTGGTTAGAATGCAAAATTTCATTTGACATTTTACATGTAAATGTGTACACTGAGGTTCAGTGATAATTCTGTTATCCAGCAAGGATACAAAATGTAGATATGGTTAATTAAACACTTGGGTTAATATAGCAGTAACATATATTATTGAAGAACCAAAATGCACATATTATAAAACTCATATTGGTACTACTCAAATCTCTGGGATCAGATCCCCAAATCCCCATAAGATGTTGCAGAATGTGGTCACTGCTATACACATTAGTTTGTATCATATTTTTAAAATAAAAGGAAATTCTTGTGAATGAAGAGCATTTTGGTGCTATTCTCAAGTGTATATAATTCAAGACCTCTGAAAAGTATAACAAGTTTTCCTACTCATCCATATCATTTCAAACCATTATTTCAAATGTTATGACTAAAACAATTTATTAAAAAGGCCTGTTTGAAGCACTTTATTTGCTGTTAGTCCATGGGCTGGCGATGTAATGCAATAATCCATCAATGAACCCAGGGAGCCCTCCTGATGGATTACTGCACTGGACTGTCCACGTGTTGCCATGGTCAGTTGACTTGGGCACAAAAGCAAAGCAGCTTTGAAAGAACTTGAAGTTCCAGGAAAAGCCCTATTTGCATTTATTAAAAGATGTTATTAGAATGTGGGAGACAAGAAATCTTGAAGGACTAATTGAAAAAACTTGAAGATGTCACAGATGAGAAAATAGCATGTTTTCTATGTTCTGAGTCACATGCTCATTTACCTCATATATTAGAGGAACAACATGAGTTTTATAAGGGAGATTGAGTTCAGAAATGTCCATGCAAGCCAGATGTGGTAGTGTATACATGTAATCCCAGTACTTGGGAGGCTGACACAGAAGGATCACAGGTTTGAGGCCAACCTCAGAAAGATCCTAAGCAAAAACAAACAAACAAACAAAAAAACAAAGTGTCCATGGAGAGTGAATGATGATCTCCTGAAAGGAGAAAAAATATTTTAAAATGAGTAGCTTCTTAATCTGCATAAGAAGATTGATATTTTCCCCAACTCAGTAAGTATTCTAGTCTATTATCTAGCAGAGCTGCATTGTTAATAGTAACCTTAATATACAAAACACTATTTTTTGCATTTGTGGTACAGGGCACTTATTAATGAGAACTCTCTTAGTAAAATTTAATGCCATCTGTTCTCCATTTTAAGATGAAGATTGAAAGATTTTGTGAACACTTCACTAACAGTGGATAAAAGCTGAGGGGTTACCTGTCATTTTTGAACCAAATTCTAAGTCTCTGAACTTTAAATCCAGCATGGCAAAGTACACAGGAGACAGATCTGAATCTATCTTCTTCTCAGGACTGTCAATAAAAAGTGATAATCCACATACCTAATCCTGCTTGACAGAGAACTACTGAAGATCAACTGAGTCAGAGATCAACTGAATTAAAAGTGATCTTCTTCAGAAAATAGCTTCTCCAGAAAATAACAAAGTGGGACTTAGGGGAATGAATATAAACCCTTGATTAAATTTAAGAAATCAATTACACAATCTGGAATTGTGTTGATAATTCAGTTGATTGCAGTAAATTTTAAAAAGCAGAACAAAAGTAATGTTTTTATTGACTATATTTTTAAGTAGTGAAAAACTGGAAAACGTTTCTACAATTTAAGCAAATGGTAACGGTTTCTGATTATTGGGAGGTTGTAGGGCCACTAAACTCAATCCATTTCTGGATGTGTTAGCTCACTTCTGAATGTTTCATTTCAACAGACTGGCATTGTAGTCTGAAAACCACTTTCTTCAAGCTCTCCTTTAATTGCATGTAAGGAATTTGTTGTTAGAAGATGCCCAACAATTTTAATAGCTGAAACAATGTCTAAATAACCAATTACTATGGTTATGCAAAGTAATATTTCTGTTCTTTGGTTTGTGCAGGTTTTACAGGGAGAGGAACACTGAACTATTTAAGGGAAATGGATCATGAGTGTCTACAGGTATAGATTTGCTCAGGGAAAAAAAGAGTATGTAAATGTGCCAAACAACATATAAAAATATGAGTGAAGTTGTGCAATTTATAACTCCTCTATTTAAAAATCCAAGTTAAAGAGAAAAAAAGTGGTGGTCATGGTAGCATATGCTTGTAATCCCAGTACTTAGGAGGTTGAGACAGGAGAATCATAGGTTCAAGGAGAGTCTCAGT
This sequence comes from Graphiurus murinus, assembly GCA_004027655.1. Taxonomy (NCBI): domain Eukaryota; kingdom Metazoa; phylum Chordata; class Mammalia; order Rodentia; family Gliridae; genus Graphiurus; species Graphiurus murinus. The sequence continues at coordinate 27,711 of PVLC010000972.1, read as the reverse complement.
AAGTATTAAGACTCTCATCAACCTAGTGAGACCCTCTTTTAAAATAAAGAAGAGGGCTGGAGGTGTAGCTCAGAGGTAGAATGCCTCTGGGCTCAATCCCCAGTATCATACAATAAATAAATAAATAAATAAATAAATAAATAAATAAATAAATAAATAAATAAATAAATAAATAAATCGATCCTGTTTAGAGGGAGGGAGAGCAAGCAAAAAACCAAGAGTGACAGAGAGAGATGAGAGAGAGAGAGAGAGAGAGAGAGAGAGAGAAAGAGAAGAGACAAGAAGAGGAGAGGAGTTGAGTTAATGCTCAATAAAATGAAAAGAATCCATGCTAAAAATTAAAAAAAAAAAACAACTGAATGTGTGCCCTGCATGAAAAGAGAATCCCATAAGAAATGGATTTCTCTTGCCTACTCCAAATACTCAAAAATGCTACTGCTGTGGCTATCATGTTTCATCTAAGAGTGAATCAGGGAATTTCCGTGGAGGCTGCCAACTGGTCTTGCTTACTGCCTACCAAAGGCCTTATAAGCAGAGTAAGAATAGTTGGAGAGCAATAGGTAGTAGATCATTGCTGAAAAGCTCATTGGAGTTTCAGAGTAAGGATAACTTACTTTGATGACTCTAGTACAAATAAATGCCTAACTTGATTAACACATCTACCTCATCGCCTAGGGAACTTCTCTCTTGCTGACTCCCTATTTTTTTTTCTCTTCTCTTTATAAATATTTCTTTGTCTTTCTAGATTTTTCAGAAAATCTCTTTCCTTATTGTCTTTTTGTTTTTTTTGTGTGTGGTACTGGGGATTGAACTCAGGGGCATTCTACCTCCGAGCTACATCCCCAGTCCTAATTTTTATTCTTTATTTTGAAACAGGGTCTCACTAAGTTGCGGAGTGCCTCACTAGGTAGTTGAGGCTGGCTGCCCAGATCCTCCTGTCTCAGCCTCCCAAATGCTGGGATTACAAGCGTGCACCACCACTGTCCTTTCTTTCTTATTTCCATCTCTTAACTTTTCACTAGACCTTGTTTATCTTATCTATTATGATCTTATATTTGGAGTTAAATTTTAAAATATTCCTTTCAATTAAAAACTGCCAGCCTATCATGGAGATAGGAGGATCCCAGGTTTATGGCCAATCTCAGCTACTCAGTGAGACCCTCTGCAACTTAGTGAAACTCTGTTTCAAAATAAAGAATTAAAAATAGGGCTGGAGGTGTAGTTTGGAAGTAGAATGCCCCTGGGCTCACTCTTCAGTATTACAAAAACAAACAAAAACCAGAACAAAACAAACAAATAAAAAACCGCGCTTCAATTGCTGTTGGATTTGGCCTTCCATTGATTTGTCTTTAATTGAGAGACAGCAGTTTAAAAATGGGTCAAAATTTAACATTAGTCATCTATGTATAGATACCATGGGTGAAAACAAACAAAACTTACAAATATCTTATTTCAAACTTGGGCTCCAGAGTGCTCTGATTTCAGACAACTGTGGATAAAGAATTCACCTTTTTAAGCCGGGCGTGGTGGCGCACGCTTGTAATCCCAGCATTCGGGAGGCTGAGACCGGAGGATCCGGGTTCGCGGCCAGCCTCAGCTACCTAGTGAGGCACTCGCAACTTAGTGAGACCCTGTTTCAAAATAAAGAATAAAAATAGGGCTGGGGGTGTAGCTCGGAGGTAGAATGCCCCTGAGTTCAATTCTCAGTACTGCAAAAAAAAAAAAGAATTCACCTTTTTACTTCTATGGTACTGGCCACTCCCTGGAGAGCTAGTGAACATATTTTACAAAGGTACAATGCTGTCCAGCTTGTGCCATATGAACAGCAGCCTGGCTTTTCTTGAGATGACCCAATTGTTATTCAGTAAAAAATGATTCTCCCCTCTGAAGAAAATAAATTTTTATATCTCTTCACATAGATTTTGAAGGCTTCCAGCCTTTTATCCTATGGAACATGTATACCTCTACAAAAAACAGTGTTGTAAATAGATTTCTCAAAAATCTATGCACACCCATGTCACCTGCGTGTTTTATAGAAATGCAAATTCTGATTCAGTAGATGTGGAGCAGAGTCTGAGATTTTGCATTGATAGCAAGCACCTAGGTTTGCCTGGTGCCTCTATGCCATTGACCATTGTTTGAGTAACAAGGCTGTATTCCACAATGACTTTTTGGTGAATTTCAATGTTATTATATTTTATGTGTTTGCTGAGTTATGATTGAAGTAATTATCTTTCCTTCTCACTAGATTTGTAAACTTTTGGGGATTTGGTTTCTACATATATTTTATTTCTACATAATGTAGTTCTAGATACACAGTTGGCATTCAAGGATACCATGCTCAGTTAAATTCTACTTTAAATTGTATTATTTCACATAATCGTTGAATAGAAATTTCTTTCTTCAATATAACTGGTGTGTGAAATTTTATTGGTTGACACCTAAAAACTCAAGCAAAATAAGAGTATTCATTTGTGGAAAGAAAACCCATTTGTCAAGGTAAGTAAATACAAAACATACTGCTTTTCTGTCCAGACGTAATGCTATTTAGATAATACTTTATTTGTACATTCTTCTCTACCCCAGTTAGGATCCTCCAGTAGCTCTCTCCAAATCCAAGCTCCAAATCTTTTTCTTTCCCCAGCTTCCATTCTTTTTTCAATTTCCTTACAGAACACTTTCCTTACTTTTTCCCTGTGCTTGAAATCATGACTAGGACAATCTTTCTGAGAAATGAAGAAGGGGTATGGGTTGCAAATAAAATTTCTCAGAATCACTCAGAACCAAAAGAGATGTTACAATTATCCCCTTGAAATTCTCTTTTGCAACAAAGAACTAACACTTTAGAAAACTAGTAACATGCCAGATGTGGTGGCACATGCTTGTAATCTCAGTACTTGGGAGGCTGAGACTGGAAGATCTGGGTTTGCAGCCAGCCTCAGCTACTTAGGGGGGCCCTCCACAACTTAGTGAGACCCTGTTACAAAATAAAGAATAAAAACTAGGACTAGGGGTGTAGTACAGAGGTAGAATGCCTTGGGGTTCAATCTCCAGTACTTAAAAAAGAAAAAAAAAAAAAAGAAAAGAAAACTAGGAATATTAAATGAACAAAACAAAGCAAAACATTGGGTCAAAAAAGAAATACAAACAATAGGAATAGACATATTTCTGGAAGCTTAGCTGACCCTGACTAAAATATCTGTCTCCCAGATATCTTTTCTAAACTGTTCTGGAAAAGGGTGTTAGTTAAAAACTTTTACTACAGCCAGGTGTGGTGGTGCAGGTTTATAATCCCAGTACTTGGGAGGCTGAGATTGGAGGATCCTGGTTTGTGGCCAGCCTCAGCTACTTAGTGAGGCCCTCTGCAACTTAGTAAAACCCTGTTTCAAAAATAAAGAATAAAAAATAAGACTGGGGGTGTAGCTCGGAGGAAAACTTTTACTACAAGATTAAAGCAACTTAAATGGTATTCCTAAAGTCACTATTCATCAAATAACATGTTTTAGTCATCTTTTCTCATATAGGCCTTTGAGAAGAAAAGAAGCATAATGGAATGCCATTTATGAAAAAAATTAAAAAAATACCTCAACCACAACTTTAGTCACCAAGGCCTCTACCACTATTTTTTGGTTACAGATAGATAGTAAATTTTCTTTCATAGTAGGTATACTAATGCTACCTGAACTACTCAACATGTGTCTCAATTGTGGCCTCCTGCCAGTGTATGTTACCATGTAAAGGTATTTCAAAGTTTTAAAAATTAGGTTGCAAATGAAGATAGACATAATTGTTTGAAAAAATGAGATAATTTTCCTTTCTGTAAGGCTTATAAAAAATATATTCTGCTCTCTGAAAACATTGGAAAAACTTTTGTTTACATTAAAAAAATGTGAATTCACACATACTCCAGATCTTAACACCCTTATTTCTTTATTCATGTTGATACTATTTTTATATGTTATTGCTTATTTTCTTGTAATTTATGCTTCATATTACTTCTACAATATACAGCAACTCTAGCCAGGGAGACATTTCTTTTGTCTGAAAATGAGAACTAAATGGGAAAAAAATCCATTACACCCTTAGTAGCTATGTTATTTGACATAACATATCATTGAAACTTGAAAAAAATAACAGTATGATTGTCCCATACAGTCTAATGAAAAATTTGCAAGCATATTTTTACTATATATTGTTCACAAATACTTCATTGTCCCCTGACAAATGGTCTGTGACAAATCTCTAAAATCTTTCTTCACAGTACTACAGCTTAAAAGATTCATACCATCACATACTGCATCTCAAAGGCTAATGTCGACTCCAAATTTCAAATACTGTAGCCTAATAAAAATTTAAAGAGTCCAAGCTCCTCTCCAAATGTCAAATATCTCTTGAAAGAAAAAATATATATATAAACAGCTCCTACCTAGAGTGCCAATGTCTCCTCTTTGAAAAAGACATAGTAAGGGCAACTATTTTTTAACACAAAATTCAGATTATGCTATTTGATGTTAAAATAATGGGCTATTGATATCTCAATAGCATTCCTATATCTCAGATGTATTTATGGATGGAAAAGTAAAATCTAAGACATATATATGAAGTATACACTTATACATATGCGTATTGACGTCAGTATACACATGCAAACATATACATACACACATAATCTACTTGGGGACCCTGCAGCTTTTTTTTTCTTTTATTTTTCATCATAAATTTTCTGTGCAAAGTCTGATTTATCCTGCTCATAGCTGTCTGCATTAAGTCATGCCTGCCCTAGAGAAAAAACACAGCTCATTTCAGTCCAGCAGCATTGCACATTTTGCTTTCCTCTTCATACATTTCGTCAGTGATCTTTCATTTACCGTTTCTGGTTCAGTAAACTCCTTGTAGTAATATTCCTTCATAAAAGCTTGGTCTGAAAAATATTTTGTAGAAAGGACCAAACCACTTACTTTATGTCGCCTATGGCACAATTTATTGAAGGGCAGAGAGCTCCTAGATTAAATTGGAAAGATCATCATTTTCTTACACAGAAATACAGTCTCATTTTTGTCATTATAGCATCTTAAAGTGCACTTATATTATCACTCAGATTTGAGACCATCCTCAGCAATTTAGCAAGACCTTGTTTCAAAATAAACATTAAAAAAGGACTGATTGATTGTCTTTGAATTGAATCCCCAGTACTACCTCCCACCAAAAAAAAAAAAAAAAAAAAAAAAAAAGAAAAAGAAAAAGAAGAAAAAGAAACAGTGTCTTGCTAAGTTACTATGTCGGCCTTCAACCTGAAAACTTCTTGTCTGCAAGCCTCCTTCTTGTGTGTGCTTCTGTGCCCAGCCTTATCCAAATTATTTTAATGATTTGATTGTATCCAGACATCATAAGCTACATCAGAACATGTGTTACTAAGGTCTGTGGCTTGGCTGAGAGTGACGTATTACAGCTAAGCCTCTTCAACCTAAGACTTGAAGACATCAGTCCACAGAAAAGCCTGGCTGCTTGTGTAAAGAAACTTAGCTGGTGTTCTCAGGCTGCTCGAAGCATAGTGACAGAGGTCAGAGTCGGGAAATTGGAAAGGCAGGCAAGAAAGGGCTAGGGGAGGTGGAATTAGTAGCAACTAACAAGAAACATATATTTTATTTTCAATGCACAGAAAGCCTTTGGAGACTTTTAAACGAAGAATTAAGTGATTTCATAAGCTTTCATTTTTGTGTTTAGTGTTTTATGATTTATTTATTTTATACTTTCATTGGTGCATTATAGTCTCACATCACGACGTAGCTCATAGTGATCATACTGGCTGCTTCACAGATCAGAGACAGCATCCTGAGGTGAGCGGCCTAGATTATTATAGTAAGAGTTTGACTTTCTTAGTTGGGAATGAAATAAAGAAGGTTTCACTGTAATATGATAATATTCACTGGATGCTCAATGAATATTATGAGAGAACTTTTAAATCAAATATATTTGATAAGCAAGGTACCACACATCTTTAAATAGTTTATGGTTTTATGAAATTGAGAACAACTTTCTCCATGTGAAAAATCCTAAATATGTTAAATACCATTCAGATATTCAGATGATATTTATTCATGTATTATATACTAAAAAAAAAAAAAAAACCTATGTGAACAGTATATGGTATATTTGGGGTATATTTGGGGTCATTTTAGATAAACTTTTTTCTTCAACTACTTTAGAGTTTTAATTTAGGTAATTTATTTTTTTACCACTGTATTTTGCAACACAGGAGAACACAAAGATCAGACTTGTTCTTGTTGATTGTAGTATTTGAATGTTTTGTGATTAATGAGTCACTTAGGAAGGTTCTGATATTAGAACTAGTACACAGAGGTGATTTATTATCTATAAGCTTTCCTTAATAGCCATTTCTTTTCTATTTACTTTTCAAGGCACACACACACACAAAAATGGTACATGAATGTTCTCAACTAATTTTAACTTGGTTATGGATTTTGTTTTAGGGTTTTTTTTTTTTTTTTTTTTTTTTTTGGATGTGTGTGTGTGTGTGTGGTATTACTACGGGTGGAACCCAGGGGCCTTGTACCACCTCTGGTCTATACTCCCAGCCCTAATTTATTTTTTACTCAGAAACAGGGTCTCAAGTTGCTGAGACTGTCCTCAAACCTGCGATATTCCTCTCAGCCTCCCATTACAAGCATGCCCCACCACACCTGGCAGTTAATGGAGTTTTGAAATAAATATTTTGTCCATTTGTAATGTGGGAATAATTTATACAACAGAAGAGGAACTCTGACTATTCCAAAGACGTTAAGAATACTTTAAGACTTGTTTAATACAGAAATGGTTCTGGCAGCACATATAGTCTCAATCATTCAGCCTTTAATGCAGAAACCTTTGCAGAACTAAGCTGCAAAAAGGAAAGCCATCAACACATTGGTCTGAATAAATCTACACCAAGCTGTGTATGTTTTCTGAAGGCAAAGAACAATATTTTAGAGATTTATGGGAACTTAATTTGTCTGTGATAAGTTCTTATGAGTAATTCATTTGGGAGCACAAATATGTTCTAACATATGCAGAGGGTGCAGAGGTAAGCAATGCTATGCTGTTAAACATCCTACAAACCATAAGCCAGCCCTCTGCAATAGAGAACTAATTTGTCACATAATGTCCACAAGTGCTGAAATTGAGGAACCCTGCCCAAGAGGCATTCGTTTTGCAATCAACTCTGCTGAAACACATTAATAATATAAAAAAGGAGGATGGGCAGAATTAATTTTTGTAGATGCTAGTATATCTATTTTGTTAATAGTTGTGACTATTTTGCTAATATTCAATTATATAGTCAAGTAAGTTAGGGACAAGTATAGTTTATAAATTTTTTTCTGAAAAGAGGGTAAAATGGTAGAGATTATCAATCAGTAAGTACTGAAAATTGATCCATGTATTGAATACTATGTCTTGAGTTTATAAAAAAACATAAATTATAAATCATCTTAAACAAAAATGGAACACCCATGGAATTCAACATATCTCTTTTCTTTCAATATATTCTAAGGCTCTCAAACAAATTGACTCCTCAGCCTCAGTGATGTGTTTATCTAAGGTTCCTCCTACTACCCAGGTTTTTTTTTAACCTTTATGAATTCTGTTTTATATTAACATGTTCTAGTTTTAAGTTATAAAAAACTTCAAATATCTTTAGAGATGTTTAGGCTAAAAGATTTGAATTGTATTCAGCTTGCCAATATTTGTACAGGGACTATATCATTTTCACAAAGTGATGATAGAATAGACACTTCACAAAAGAAGAAATACAAATGGCCAATAAATGTATGAGGAAATGTTCCACATCATTAGCAATCAGAGAGATGCAAATCAAAACTACCCTGAGATTTCACCTAACTCCAGTCAGAATGGCAATCATAAAAAACACGAACAACAACAACTGCTGGCGAGGATGTGGAGAAGTGGGAAGCCTAATACATTGTTGGTGGGATTGCAAACTTGTGCAACCACTTTGGAAAACAGTATGGAGGATCCTCAGACGAATGGGAGTTAACCTACCATATGACCCAGCAATAGCACTTCTGGGTATCTACCCAAAAGAATGGAAACCAAACTATCAGACCGACGTATGTGTATCTATGTTCATAGCTGCACAATTTACAATAGCCAAACTGTGGAAACAGCCAAGGTGTCCATCAACAGATGAATGGATTACAAAACTATGGGATATGTACACAATGGAATTTTACTCAGCCATAAAGAAGAACAAAATCATGTTATTTGCAGGGAAATGGAGGCAACTGGAAAACATTATGTTAAGTGAGATTAGCCAGTCACAAAGATTTGAAGTAGAAATAAGAAACTATTCTTACATTTAAGGATACTAACAAGTTGATGTAAATAAAGAAAAACATGGTAATGCATGCTAATAACTATTGAACAAAGAAGAAAATTTTAAAAAGATCGGGACAAAGTAAATGTTCAAAACGTAGAAGTAGAGGAAACTTTGGTATAAAGTTGGATACTAGAATGTATTTTTTTTTTTTTTTAGTGCTGGGAATGGAATTCTTGGCCTCATGGATACGAGCAAGAAGCCATGCCTCTAATCCAAGATATAGGTTAATAGGAAAGAAATCAGAAGAAAAGAACAATTTATAGAAATAGCAGGAGAGATGTAGAGTTAAGAGAGAATGAATAAATTTTTATTATAACATGTTATTTTTCCAACATTATTGATTACTACAAATAGTTTTGGTTAGGCCATAAATTTGTGATCTAATTCTGGTCAAAGGAATTTTTGTGGACTTCTGGGATGGGTTTACTGTTAACCTGAAAGTTTTTCCTCTTTATTAATGTAAAGGTATTATAGCCAGATAAGGCCATGCCTACTGGATAGTTATGACCTGCTCACCAAAGTCCTTGTAAATAAAATTAGTTGATAAAATTATCAGCTATGACTGGAGCTTTAGCATACATAAAAGAAGAAAGAGATTGTGTACTATGTATAAGTTTGGGATGGTACTCCTCTGCAGCTTGTAATTTATTTGGTAGACTTGCAGAAGTTCTATAATAATAGAATACGATAAATACGTTACTGCCATATCACTCATGCTTATACTTAGGTTAGGCATAGAAATAAGATCATATTTATAACAACTTCAATAATTCTTAAAGGCTTACTGTCTTTTACCCCCCTACTTAAAATCATATTTAAACTTATGGCAAATGTAATTTCTATAGTATGTATACCAAACAGCCTATATACTTTAGTGGGAGGGCACAATTAAGTGCTAGTAAATTCAGTTATGCTGCTTGAATATTAACTAAATGTTTTAAGAAAAAAAAAGTAAGTGTATCTATAGGGTCACGCCAATTTGGCATATATTTCCAAATGAGCAGAAGAAAATTGTTGCATAATTATGTTTATTTATGTACCTGTAAGTAATGGAAAAGTCCCCACCATTTAGATATAATTATTTGTGCGTTACTACTTCTACAACTAATGTAAGGATTTTGTAAGATTATCCAGGATATAATGTATCTGCTTTTGAATGTAATCTAAACACTAAAATTGAACAGAAAACTGAGATATTCATAGGTGACACATTTTTCTAAGGTCCTCCTTGTGTTTTCAAGCAGAAAAATGGTGTAATGTCTGCAAATGAAAAAAAAAACTATACTTATAATCAAATTGAATAGCTAGTGGTTATCACTGTCAAAATTGAAAATTCATTTCTCACTTTAGTAGTTTGAAACCAGGTTATGCTACATTCTTCATTGAATTATACACATTCTTTGGTAGAAGTATCCTTTTGCTAAATGTACACCAGAATATTAGTAACTGGGGCATGCAAATTTGTTCTGCCACTAAGAACAAGAGGAGGATTTAGAAGCTATTTTAATGTGATGGCATATTTATGTTTAAAGTACAATAATATTCATGTCATTTTCATGTATTATTCATTGGCAGTGTTTAAAGTTGAGGTCTTTCCAAATATATTAAGAAACTCTTATACACAATAATCTAATTAATTCTCACACCCTCCCTTCCTCTGATTTCAGGAAGTGTGAATCTTCAGACTGAAATTATCACAGGTTCTAAACTGGCACTTTATGGTCTAGATTCAGCCAGCAATGTTTTGTATTGGCTCACACAATGTTCAGTTTTAAAAAAATTATTTGCCAGAATCTAAAAATAGGGAGCTATTACACAAAAATCCAGATTTTCGCTCCCTTAGAAAAAAATCAGAAGCTCTGGCAACAATGAGCTCACACTTCTGCGGGGGATAATCTGCTATAGCTCGATAGACCCCTAGGTGGTGCTCGAGCTCTGATTCTACCACCACAACACGCCACCACGGTGCCGTCTTCTATTCGGCACAAGGTGAATTCCTGGGATCTTTCACAGCTTTGCTGTTGTTCGGGGTAAGGGCAATGGTTCTGGGTATAGACCTCTGGGCCTTATCTGCGAGTTAGGCAAGCACCTTACCATTGAGCTACATCCACAGCCAGGTGTGGTGGTACACACCGGTTTCAACCTCCAGTACCACAAAATAACAAAAATTAAGGGGACTTTTGACACCTGCAAACATTTGCAGATTCTACCCAGTACATCCTACACAAACTACAGTTGAACTTGATAGTCTAGGCTTTAGCCATAGTTGGCATGTATAAAAAATCTCAGCTGCAAGTAGACTGTTATTTCTATAACGGAATAAATCCAAGTACTGAATATTTAAACACAGAAACCATCTTGAAGAAAAAAAAAAAAAATTCAATTCTGTTTGAAAAGGCGCTTCCCCCCTTGTTATAGCACAATTTTCTTGAACTGAATTTTCTTTCCTCACAAACATGTTTTATGTAAAACATTACTAAGAAAAATGGTACATACTACACTAGGGATTATTTTTAATAGTCTACTTTGTAATTTAGGTTTAAGTTAGATATTTTATAGTAAGTTTTATTTGAAAGATCTTTAAATGTTCAAAGAAATAATTTGCCTTGACTTAATATTAAAACTCCTAAAGCTTTTACTGATGAATGTTACTATTGATTAAAAACTGTGCTGATAACTTTAAGTAAAATAAGGGTTACCTGACAAAACATGCCTCCATACTAAGACAATTGACCTGAAAATGGGGACAGCTATTAGCTCACTAGGGCAGGTGGCTTCCACAGTGAGGACATGCTGGGCAGAGAAATGATCCACGTCCCAGGCAGGACAGAGCAGGGCGCTATGAAATTTCATCACACTACTCAGCATAGCATGCATTTTAAAACTTATGAGTTCATCTCATTTGGCCTCATCAGAATCATGTGAATTACATGCTATTGTTATCCCAATGTTATATGTGGAGATTAAATAACTAACTTATACAAATTAGTATGTTTAACTTAGTTAACTAGGTTAAATAACTAAGATTTTAAAAAAACTTTAACATATTTACTTGGTTTAATTGTATATATGCCAGTCACATAACATAATAATTTGACACACACACACACACACACACACACACACAATATGTATGTATCGAAGTCCTAGTCTTAATCACAATGTGAAAGGATGAAAAAGAAGGAAGAAAGGAAGGAAGGAAAAAGAGCAGCATAGAAAGATGAAAGGAAGGAAAAAGGAACTGTACTTGGGAGGCTGAGATAGAAGGATTGCAGGTTCAAAACAACTTAGTGAGGCTCTCAGCAACTTGGTGAGACCCTGTTTCTCAATAAAGAATAGGTCTGGGGGTATAGCCCAGAGGTAGAAGGCTCCTGGGTTCCATTCCCAGTACCACCAAAATAATAATAATAATAATAATAATAATAATAATAATAATAATAATAAATAATAATAGATTTATAGCTGAGTGTGGTGGTGCACACTTATAATCCTAGTACTTGTGAGGCTGATACAGGAGGAGGATCAGAATGGAATAGAATAGATTAATATATAATATCTAGGTACATGCATATATTAATGATAATTTTGATTATAATATGTACTGACTTCATACACACAGGTCTATAACTTTTGATGCAGTTATAAGACTTGAGCATATATGAGCATGCACACGAATTCTTTCCTAACTTTTAGACCTCTTGCTGTGTTTTGGTTCTTTGCCCATTTTTCCCTTCCTTGGGCATGCCAAGCTAATCCTATCTTAGTGTATACAGATGCTAGTAGTGATGTAAATACTTTTCTTATCATGAAATTTGGTTTAAAAAAAAGTTTAAAACTACTGTACTGTAACATAATGTGTCTCCTATTATGGCCTGTAATATTTTATGAAATTCTATTAATATTTTAATTATAAGTTCAAATTTAAGCTTCTTTTTAAGTACATCATGTTCTTTGGGCATTATAGTGCAAAAATTTTACTAAAATGTATTATAATTTTAAAAATCAGAAATATTCATTTCTTAGGCTTTGGGGCATTATCTAGTCTTCTGAAAAGAATAGCCTTATTGGAATACAGCCAAATGTGCAGCAAGGTGCATGCAGCCATGTCAGAGCAAGACTGATGACTCATTAAAAAACAAAGTGCAATATATGTTTCTCCAGTGTCTTTTTAATTATTCTAACTATTTTATTTTCAACACCTTATTTCTTCCTATAGATATAAAGAAAGCACACTAATCAGGCAACATGGTTTTATAGAGCTTTGTAGATGTTGTTTAGTCAGTAATTAATTTTGGCCTTTGAGAATTTGTTAACGAACTCTAAAGAGGAAAATAAACACACTGATGGCTGGAATGACTGACTTAGATTGTACTTAGATTGCATCTCTGTGGTTGTACTGGTGTGCACGTCATGGGTAAGAGCGTTAAATCTCAGGAATCTTCATTGACATCTCACCAGGTCAGATATATATAATGATATGATGTGATGCAGATATGATGTGATTAAATTATGTAATGCACATATATTATATAATGCAGGTTATATTATATAATGTGATGCATATATACATATATATAATGCAGATTATATTATACAATATGATGCAGATATAGTATAGGATGCATATTATATTATAGGATGTGATGCAGATATGGTGTGATTATAAAGATATGATGTGATGCAGGTCTGCTCTGCTGGCTGTTGCTTGGCCAGCCTACACCAAAATCTGGAGTCCCTGCTTGGGCTCCAACACCACTGAGTCCACTTGGATATAGAGGTTGGGGGAGGTAAGATTTGGAGGGAGATCAATTGCATCTTTTGTTGGAATAAAAATTATAAAGTTATGGTCAAACATCAATAGCACCTTTGCTTTTTCTCATTTGCTTCACTTTGGGATCATAACATAAATGAATATTTTTAATTAAATAAAAAATTCCCAGTAGCTGACAGTAGTGTTACTGTTCAAGATCTTTGTCTCAACAGTTTTAAAAGACATTGTCTGATTTAATTCTTTCCTAACTTTTAGACCTCTTGCTATGTTTTGGTTTTTTGTCCATTTTTCTCTTCCTTGGGCATGCCAAGCTCATCATACCTTAGGTGCATTGCATGTATTTCCTTTCTGTAGAACACTGTGCTTCCACATTCTTTGATATCTGGTGTGAAACAGTAGTCCTAATTTAACAAAACAAAAGCTGTATCTAGAAAATTTGAACTAACTCACCTTGCAGCTTGGAAAGACCATAACTACATGCATATCCATAGAGAACCACTTACACTTATGTCTCAGGTTAAAGGCATGATCAAAAAATGACCTGAGCTGTGTTAGAAACTAAACAGGAAAACAAACTGGAAACAAACCAAATGTCAGTGGAGAGCACAATGGATAAATGTATGTACATCCACATGAATGAATATTTAAAAAAAAATGTAGGCCCAGTAAATTTGGTTACAAAAATAGGTAAAATATATTAAACATGCAAAACTGAACTACAGAAATGTAGTAAAACCATTAGAAAAACTAAGGAAATGACTAACATGAAATTAAAAATGGCACCAGTAGACAGGTGCAGTGGCACAGGCCTGTAATCCCTGTAATTCCGGTATGTGGGAGGTTGAGATGGGAGGGTTGCAGGTTCCAGGCCAGCCTCAGCAATTTAGCAAGACCCTGTTTGAAAATAAAAAAAAGCTTAGTGGTAGAATACCCCTAGTTTCAATCCCCAGTAACACACACACACTCACACACACACACACACACACACACACGCACACACACACACACACGAGGGCAACCTCTGAAGGTGGTGGTGGAGGTTAGTTTAATATATGTGGTATATACATTATAAAAATAATAATATTAAATAATAAATTTCATTTATTTATTTGTTTCTTCATTCATTTATTTATTTATTTATTTACTTATTCATTTTGCAGTACTAGGTATTGAACCCAGGGCATTCTACCTCCGAGGTATACTCTCAACTCTACTTTTTTATTCTTTATTTTGAAACAGGGTCTCATTATGTTGAGGAAGGCCTCACTAAGTAGCCCAAGGCTGGCGGCGAACCCGTGATCTTTCTGTCTCAGCCTCCCGCATACTGGGATTACAGGGATTACAGGCATGTGCCACTGCACCTGACTGTTTGGTGCCATTTTTAATTTTATGTTAGTCATTTGGACAGTTAAGGGCCTAGCAAATATTGGGATCTAAACATACTTCCTTGGTGACTTAATGAATCACCAGCACACATTTACACAAATATAGCTGCCGAGTGATGTGAGGGGAGACATTTTTGGGTACATAAATATTTACCATAAAGGTGTTAGATTTGAGTTGAATTTGTTCAACATGATGTGTCTTTAGTGAATCCAACCATTCTTCTTACCAGACACATTATCCTATCAATGAACCTCCTCCTTCTCCTAGAGCACCTGGCCATCAACTTGTGTGGTTGTATTTTTTCACAAGCAGGCATTTTGAATGTGGGTATTTAAATGAATACTAATGTGACAAGATCAGTGGATAGGAAAGATAAATTTCCTGAAAGTTGTAATCCTGTTAACTGATGAAGAATAATTTGCTTGTATTAAAGGAATGCCTTTTTCTTGTTAATTACATGAAAACTATTACTTAAGTGACATAAAAAAGTGAAGTGTAGCAAAAATTATAAAATGAACTAAGAAGCCATTAAACAACATTTATACATATATATCTTAAAATTTTGCTTTTACTCAAATTGTATTAATTTGACTTTCAATTAATTTGGAAATTATAAATGATAATGCTTAAAATAGATGAAAATAATTTCCTAACATATTTCCCATTAACTGATAAGCTAATAGATATATTTTTAAAAAGAATAATCCAATGAAAGAAATAATTCAAATTATGCTACTCTCACATATGAAGGTATTGCTAGCAACCTCACTATTGTGTACGGGGAGAGCTAGAACCTGAAGAGAACTCGCCAACACCTGTTTGCATGTTGCCTCCATTTAAAAAAAAAAAACAACTTGAGCCGGGTGTGGTGGCGCACGCTTGTAATCCCAGCATTCGGGAGGCTGAGACTGGAGGATCCAGGTTTGAGGCCAGCCTCAGCTACCTAGTGAGACACTCCACAACTTAGCGAGACCGGGTTTCAAAATAAAGAATAAAAAATAGGGCTGGGGGTATAGCTCGGAGGTAGAATGCCCCTGAGTTCAATCCTCAGTACCGCAAAAAAAAAAACAACAACAACAACAACTTTTATTTGTGAATTGTAATTATACAGGCATATATTTCTTCAGAGAAGAAAAGGGGATGATGTTTCTGTAATGTGGGAAGAATCTAAAATACAGAAAACTGAAGGAGATGCTGTCAATCAAGGATAATCCAAGAACTTTCATGTTCCAGAAAGGAGAAACATGATATACACAATGAGATGTAAGGACCAGATTACATTTTATTTTCCATAAAATAGGGGTAAGAATAATAGTCCTTGTCTGATAGGGTTTGGGGTTCAAATAAAATAATATGTATAAAATACTTAAAACATACCCAGCATATAATGTGTGCTAAATAATTTTCACTACTATTTATCAGACACATGAAAAGATGTTCTTCAGCAGGTGAGCATATAAGTAAACTCTAGTACATTTAGACAATGGAATATTATTCAGTACTAAATAGAAATGAACTATCATCCAAGAAAAGCCATGGGGAAAACTTAAATGTATATTACTAAGTAAAAGGAGTCAATCTGAATAGGACACGAGGATTGCTGGAAAAGTCAAAACTATGGAGACAGTGAGGTCAGTGGTTTCTGGAGGTCAGAAGGAAGGATTGTGGTGAATAGGCAGACAGGAAGGGTATTTTAGGGCAGTGAAACTATTCTGTATAGTACTACCATGGTGGATATTTATCATTACACATTTTCAAAGTCCATGGAATGTACAACACCAAGAGTGAGTTCTAATATAAACTATGGACTTTGGAGGATAATAATGGGTCAGTGCAGTTCACCAATCATAACAAATGTACTAGGGTGGTGCCAGATGTTGTAATGGGGCGGTGATGCCCTTGTGGGGTCAGGAGTATATGAAGCTTCCTATATTTTCTGCACAATTTTACTGTTAACTTAAAACTGATCTAAGAAATAAAGTATGTTGTTTTTTGTTTTTTAAGGATACTCAGTATGTTGATATTGGCTAAGCAACATACACAGAGTTAGTAGAATACATATTCTAATTTCCCTAGAAACGATTTTATAATTGGGTATTTAAAATACATTTGGAGCCTGGCACAGTGGCAAACACCTGTAATTGGGAAGCTAAAATAGGAGGATTGAAAGTTCAGGCCAGCAGCATGTGGGTAATTTAGTGAGACATTGTTAAAAATAAAATAAATGGGCCTTGGGGTGTAGTGCAGAGGCAGAGCACACAGGGTTCCTGTGTTCAATTCCCAATACCACCATAAAAAAGGAGTAGATTTGGCCTGTGTAGTGTATACTGTATACATTTTAGAAACAATTATAAAACAACCAGAAAATTAAGTTTAAATACACAAAATTTTCAAATTTACTTCCTGGAATTAATCAAATTAGACTATACAATTCTATTTTTACTTTTACACCTCCTCTCCCTTTTTTGCCATTGGGAAATAGTGAAAAATGAGAAAATAAGATTGGTGAGTGAAGTGATATGCTCAGTATCTTCTAATGACACCTAAAATTGTACAGCTATGCAAAATGAGCTTCATCTTAATCTAAAAAGTATTAGGACTTAGTAATAATACCGAATGTAGAAAAGTTATAACAATTCAATTAAATCTTAAGAAAATAAAAAAACAACATTATTAAAAATCATTTGCACAAATTCTGGTGACTTAACTTGGACTGAATTAATAAGATTCAATTTCTATGCTAAATTTCAAATAACTGCTATATATTATATATAGTATACAAGCAAATATTGTCAAGACCAAACATGTTACCTGTTCAACTATTTATTACTCTAACATCGAATTATTCATCTTTTATCTTGAGCATTACATCAGATTTTAGAGAACTTGAAACTACCTAATGTTTGGGATGATGCCTAGATGAACAGGCTGCATTGTTGGGAAACAGTGCCAACACTTACCCTGAGTCAAATGGGCTAGCAGTGCTACTAGAGTGACCAAGTTCTTCACTAATGGTGTAAAAAATAGAGTGACACTTGCCAAGTGTTATCAGATAAATGGATTCCAGAACAATTTGAGTACCATATGTGCAAATAAAGTCTGCTTTGATTTCTTTCTAGAGATCAGGTACTAAAATAGAACACATTGCAAGTAGTGATGTTACTACTCAGTACTGAAGTTTCCCCACATGAAAAATTACTGAAATAATAGAGACCTATTGTTATTTTTCCCCCAAAGAAATGTCAAAATAGAAATGGCTGAACTGGGCATACTGGTATACTCCTATAATCCCAGTACCTGGGAGACTAAATCAGGAGGATCACCAGGTCATGGCAAGCCTCAGCAATGTAATGAGACTCATAATCTTGTGAGAACTTGTTTCAAAACAAATAATAAAAAAGTCTGGGGTATAGATTAGAATTAGAATGCCCCTAGGTTCCATATACATACACAAAATTAAAATGGCTATATTGATTAGTTATGAAAACTTACAAACCTTTTTGATATGCTTGGGTATTCAATGGCTTCTGGTACAGCATAATAATTATCCCTTGCTATATGACCTGATAAAGTTGTTTGGTATCCATGACTCTTTTTGAGGTTTCCTACAATTCAGCAAATATGCCAAAATGTATTTTAGTATTTGCATAAAAAAGATGAGAAATCTGAGATTCAGAGAGTTGACACTACTTTCCAATGTAACATGGCCTGCTAGGTAGAATGTAGATTAAAACCTAGGTAAGTGATTTCTAAACCAACCTTCTTTCTTGTAAAATAATGTTGAGTTTAAATTTAAACAGCCTTAGGAAACTGCATAAAGGTTGGAATAAGTAAATATTTATGAATTTTTGTGTCTTACTTGCTTGTATATTTCATTTTATAGTAGATAAAAACATGAATAAACATAATATAGGAAATATTCAAGAAAATGAAATTTATGGCAGTGTTTCTCTATGTTTGATGGAACAGATACTCTGTGAAACAGAAATTAATAAATGTTCAAGAAAAAGCAAGATTCTACAATCAAATATTTAATTAGTTCCACCTTTGGAATGGCCAGTGTACCAGTAAGACCTACAATAAAGCTGTGTGTTTGATGTAACATAGCCTTTGTATATCCTGTGATCTAACAAGTTGATTTCATCATCACCTTTATTTATTGTGGAATGAATTCATATATGATAGACTCTGGAACAGGTTTTTAGGATTACTTTAAAGAAAATGTAATTTAGGTTTACTTTAAAGAGAATTGAAGCATGGTGGAGCAAAACCCAGAAGACAGAACAGAGAAGAGCAAAGTGTCCCACACACCCCATACCTACAGACCAGCGGCAGTGGCTGTTATACCATCTTGGCCTGTCTCCACTGTCCGTGCTGTACCAGGACTGCTAGCACTGCAGCATCTGAAGACCCCCTGCAAAGAAGTCAGCGACTCCACGTGGAGTAAGCAACTGCAGATCTCCACATCCTAAGTGATCAGCATCTTGCTCCTAATTCAACAGAGATCCAACGGCCTAGACACCTGGTCAGAATCTGCCCAGCAGCAGTAGCTCAGCTCACCTCTCCCTCCATATAGCCAAAGCAGTACCTAACTGTAAGTTAACAACACGGCTGCAGGCACTTGTGTGGCAAGCGATAGACCCTCAAGGTCTGAGACTTTGTGGTCCACCCGTGTAGTGGTTGGGTTGGAGCAGAGGCATGGGAGACACCATAGCACACAGGGTTCAGAGTCATTACAGGCCCTCAGGACAATGCCCCGTGATTATACTGGACACCTGTCACCTTTGTAGGCAGAGAGAAAGACACAAATACAGGGCCTGTGGAAAGTGCAAGGTCCTGAGCTTATGCTGGGTCCAGCTCCAGGGACACCCACTGCCTGCATAGAGAGTGGCATAGGGACAGGCCGTGTGGTGAGTTCAGAGACTCAAGCATCCAGTGGCAGAAGCACCAGAGTCACTCGGTTCCTGCACTGTCAGAGAGAGAGAGAGAGAGAGAGAGAGAGAGAGTGAGTGAGAGAGAGAGAGAGAGACAGACAGACAGACAGACATCAGGCCAGGGTGCTAATCACTGCAGGAGACCCAAAAGTGGGGCTACAAACTGACATCACTACTATAGGTCATTGAGCAAAGGAGAATGCTTGGAACATGCTCAAAAACCTACTATAGTGAATAGACATTTTGTGTTGGTTCTTTTGTTCTCTTCCCCATTTCTTTTACAAGCTTCCCCCCTCCTCTTTCTCATCTACTTTCTTCTCTTCAACCCTTTTTTAAAAAATCCATTTCATATCACTACACTCAAACTCTCATTCTACTCAATCACATATTCTACTTTACCCTATTCCTGCACCCATAACTCCAGCTCCTCCCCCCCTCACCCAACCTCCACCATTGAATACAACACAACTTGCCCTTGTATATACCAGCTGATGCCTCTAAATCTCTACTGCTGAGATTGGACCAGAATGGTAAACCATCAGAAGGGACTGCCAGACACCAAGGATAAACAAACCACACCTGATATAAGGAATCACCCAACACCTTGCACACTGAGGTTTAAAAACTCATAGGGCATAAACTGTACTCCTCACATCTCTGAGCTAACTCCCTATAATGGAGGTGACAGGACCCCAGACCTTAACAACTAAAACTCACCAATGTCACCATTGCAGCAGGCAAAAGGAGTCCCAGAGTAACCACAAATGATGATATACAGGGAGAACAGCAGTGCTGTGATAGTAGACACAGTTTTCAAGGCTGATCTCAAAAGGTAATAGAAACAGAACAGAGAACAGAGAAACACCATACGGTAGAGGCTATTCAACTGTAAGGCATACCTAGTGGTAAATATATGCCTCCACAATAAGATACTATTCTGAGAAAATAGACATAAGAAACCTATATACTGAGAGAAAGCTAGCAAAAGCAGGAAGATATGAACTTAAGAGACCAGAAATCATGGGAAAGAAGAATAGCAAGGAAACAATGAACTCCCACAACCTCACAATAACAGAACCCACCAACACAGAATTGCAGAGATTGCCAAAACAATTCAGATCTTTAATAGTAGAAATGATACAGGATTTCTGAAAAGAATTCAGAGAGATCCTAAAAGAAATGGAAGTACAAATAAATAAAGAATCTGACACCCTGAACAGGAATCAAAAAGAAGATTTGAAGGAAGTGAAAGATATGAAGGATGCAATGATTGATGTGAAGACATCCATACCAACTCTAAACAGTAGACTAGACTACATGAAAATTAGAATCTCAGTCTTAGAAGATTACCACTTCAAAAATGAACACATAGTATATAATTTAGAAAAAATAATTCAACAGCATAAATTGTACATTGACGAGATCTAGGCCAATTTTAAAAGAGTTAACCAAAGAATAATAGGCATAGAAGAGGGAATAGAAGCTGAAACCAAAGGAATCAGCCATCTTTTCAAAGGAATAATATCAGAAAATTTTGCAGACATAGAAAAAGAGGTCAACACACAGGTACAAAAAACATATAGCACTCCCTTTAGAAAAGATTAGAAAAAAGGTTCACCATGCCACATAATCATCAAGTTGACAATGTGTAGGCCAAGGAGAGAATCTTAAAGGTCATGAAAGTAAACGACCAAGTAACATTCAGAGGCAGACCAATAAGAATCACTCCAGACCTCACAAATCAAGTCATGAAAATCAGGAGGGCCTGGAGCACCATATTCCAAACTCTGAAAGAAAAGAACTTGCAGCCAAGATTCTCCTACCAAGCAAATCTATCTCTCAAAATTGACAGAGAAATAAAAATCTTCCATGACAAACACAAGCTGAAAAGAAGTTATGTCTTCCAAACAAACACTAGAGAAAACACTCAGAGATTAATTACAAAGTACTAACAAATAAATATCAGAACCAAAGAAACTATAATTTCCAGCAACAATTCAGCAAAGAAGAACAAACAATACCTCAAATAGAAGTTAAAACTCACAATGTTAGAAATTAAAAATCATCTCTCAATAGTCACACTGAATATAAATGGCCTGGACTCCCCAATAAAAAGACAAAAGGTGGCAAAATGGATTAAGAACCAGAATCCATATATATGCTACCTGCAAGAAACGCACCTTACAAGTAATGATATCCACAATCTAAAGGTGAAGGACTCGAGCAAGGTATTCCATGCAGTACAAGAAATTGGCAAATTTCTAGACAAAAACAACCTTTCTAAATTGAGCCAAGAATATATAGAAAACTTAAACCAACCAATAGCAGTCAAAGAGATTGAAGCAGTAATAAAGAGCTTAACATCAAACAAAAGCTCAGAAGCAGATGTTTTCCTAAGTGAATTTTATAAAACCTTTACAGAAGAGTTAATTCCAATACTCCTCAATCTATTCTACAAAACAGAAAGAAACAGGGCTCTCCAAAATGCATTCTCTAAAGCCAATATCACATTAATACCAAAACCAAATAAAGACAGCTCAAGAAAAGAAAACTATAGCCTATATCATTGATGAACTTAGACACAAAACTGCTAAACAAAACACTAGCAATGTGTATTCAAAACCACATAAAGAAAATTATACACCATGACCAAGGGATTCAAGATTGGTTCAACATAAGAAAAACAATCCATGTAATTCACCACATAACCAGAAAAAAAAAAATCACATGATCATTGCAATAGATGCTGAAAAAGCATTTGATAAAATCCAACACTCATTCTTGTTTAAAGCACTGCAGAGAATCAGAATAGAAGGAACATATCTCAATATTATAAAGGCAATATACAATAAACCCACAGCCAATATCATATTAAATGGGGAATAACTCTGAGAATGTCCACTAAAAACTAGAGCAAAACAAGGATTCCATTATCACCACTTCTTTTCAATATAGTACTTGAGACTCTAGCCAAAACAATAAGGTAAGAGAAGGAAATTAAAGGAGTAAAATAGAAAGGGAAGAACTAAAACTATCCCTATTTGCAGATGACATGATACTATTCTTAGAAGACTCAACAAACTCAACGAAAAGGCTTATAGAACTAATCAACAAATTCAGCAAAGTGTCCATATAAAATCAATCTTAAAAAATCAGAAGCTTTCCTGTATGCCAACCATAAATCTGCTGAAAAAAAATCTATAAAGCACTTCTACTCATAATATCCCTCAAAAAAATAAAATACTTAGGAATAAACATAACCAAGGAGGTAAAAGATCTCTACAAAGAAAATTGTAAAACATTGAAAAAAGAATTCGAAGAAGAGCTTAGAGGATTGAAAAATCTTTCATGTCTTTGGGTAGGCAGAATAAATATCAAAATGGACATTCCTCCAAAAGTGATCTACATATTCAATGCATTACCCATTATATTACCAAGATCATTCCTCACAGACATAGAAAAAAATCAGTCCTTAAATTCGTTAAATCACACACACACACACACACACACACACACACACACACACAAACACACTTTTTTTTTAACATAACCTGAAAACAAAGAATTACATAACATGGAAGGCATTGTATTGGACAGAGAGGGAGGGCAGTGCGGTGAACGGAGGGCAGTTGTTTCCCCTGACCCCAATGAAAAATATCAAGAAGCTGAGTGTGGTGGCATATACTTGTAATTACAGTACTTGGAAGACTGAACAGGAAGATCGTAGATTTGCAGCCAGCCTCAGCTATTTTATGAGGCACTCTGCAACTTAGTGAAATCCTGTTTCAAAATAAAGAATAAACAGTAAGACTGTTAGCATAGCTCAGAAGTAGGCTGCACCTGGGTTCAATCCCAAGTACAAAAAGAAAAAAAAAATCAAGAAAAAAGTACCTCTTTCCTGTCTCTAGCAGAATTCTGTTCCTAGATTCTTCTTAATATTCTAGATGGTCTAGTGTAGGCATACTTTCCTTTAAAAAATTATGATTGGGAAATTTTCATTGTCAAAACAATGTCGAGTCAAAACAATTGTCAAAACAATGTCGAGTTCCCATTATTTTACATGACTTTGCATACCCACAATGCAATGAATTATCTAAATTCAAATTTGATAATATTGAGACATTAGTTCAGGGTTAGTTTTAAGGAAAACAGGTTTCAGTGTTTATTTAGAATTGATTCTTTACTAGACTATCTCAAAGTAGAGGTAGCGAGCCTCAAGAATATACCCTGTGTGGCTGTCTTTTACTTTCCTGTTCTGAATATTAGTGTGAACGTCACAAAAATATCAGATACATATTTTTAGAGATTACAGGCATCTGCTGTATCCTGAAAGCTGCAGACTGTTCAGTTATGCTGGACTGTTCCAATATTACAGTTTAAGAATTACTTCCAGATAAAGCAAAGATCAAAGCCCTCCACATGTGTGTACAACTTTAAACATATTAGAATAGAAACTGAGCCATGTTTGGGGAGAAAAATAAAAGAAAGGTGCAGAATTTTAAAATTTAAAAACAGTTCTCTGCACATCTCTTTTCATCGTATTGATTTTTATTCCAATAGGTCTGAATTTTGGAGATGGAAGGGCTCCAGTCCCTGCCAGAATATGCCAGAAAGCACAGCCCTAGAATCCTGATGCACAGTACCCTGAAAATCTGCTTTATACATGGGAAGTCAGGACTTGAGACTGACCTCTGATTTCACTTAGGCACCCAGCTGCAGTTCCACTGGCCAGACAGCATTTTTCTATGTGCGGTTAATTGATCCAGTCTTTACTCCCCTGGTCCCATAAGAGTTTCCTCAGAATTTCCGGGGCCCAGGCTATGCAGTTTCAATTCAGTTGCTTGCAAGCTGAAGGCTCCTTTGAACTTATGTAGAAACATCAGATGAACCAAGCTTCTTTTACTTTCACATACCTCCCTTAGATTTTTTGGGGGGGTTGGTGGGCAAGTGGGGATTCAATCCAAAGACATTCTACCTATGAGTTACACTCCAGCCCTGATTTACTTTTTATTTTTAACAAGTTCTCACTAAGTTTCTGAGGCTGGCTTCAAATCTGCAATCCTCCTATTTTAGCCTCCCAAGTACTGGGATTACCACACCCAGCTGCCCCCTACTCTTTATGTAATGACATCATGGGTACTCATTAGAGGGCTTGTTCCTTAGCTTTTTGGCATAAAGTCAGCAAGGGGAAACTACATCTCATTTAGCTTCCTAAAAGAAAATAATCTCTCTATCCTTAGAGCTTTAAACACAATTTAAATTATAGAGCTGACCAAACTAATTTATTTCGTTTTTTTAGTAAATTACTTCTTGTACCTGAAAGTGTGCAATTGATAGCATGACAAGATAAGCTGTGTTGCTTTTCCATTTCTCTTTCAGTTTCACCCTCAGAGTTCATAAAAGCACTGTTGGATTTTATGCCACTACTGTCCACGACCTACACACCTCTTAATATTTTACAAACTGGCTTTCACTTCAACCAGTTTCTAAAATGATCATTTTGATTATCTTCTTGCTTTGTTTTTTTAGTCAGTCACTCTCCTATTTCTGTCCTCTAGTCAAAACCACTCCTTTTTGGTCATTTGGCCATGATAAAATATAATTTGTTCTCTTCATTCACCTTCAAGATGAAAACTGTGGAGGGAATAGCCTTGACTAGAACTTAACAACATCACAAGCAGTGGCTTCAATGCTTTGTCTAGGTATCGGAATAATTAAAAGAGTTTAATTCTAATTTTTAAAAAGATTGAAATAAAAAGTATGTGTTAGGGGAAGGGCTGTTGTCTGAGGGTGTGGTGGGAAAGGGCACATTATTCTTTTGTATGATAAGAAGAAATAGAGTTGTCTTTCCATACCTGTGGAGGATTGATATCAAGGCATCCATGGAGACCAAAATCAGCAAGGGGTCAAGTCTCTTATATAAAATGGAGTGATATTTGCATCTGAGCTATCTTCATACTTGTGTACACTTTAAATCATCTCTAGATTACTTATATACATAATACACTATGAATGTTACACAAATATCTGAATGGTTGCTATACTGTATTGTTTAGTTAATGACAAGACAAAAATCCTGTGCATTGCACAGGTGCAAGATTTTTTTCTAAATATTTTCAGTCCCCAGTTGGATGAATTCATGGATGCAGAGCCTGTGGATAAAGGAGGGTGGGCTGTGCTCCACTAGGAGAAACACAGCCTTGCTGACTAAGAAGGCAGTGCTATAGTTCAGATCTTCAATGTCGCCCACAGGCTCCTGTAGTTAAAGGCTAGGTCTCCAGTGCAGCAATGTCCAAATGTCCTGATAAAGAGGCTCAATCCTGCATGAGAGAGTAAGTGGGCAGTTTCCTGAAAAGTAGTCATGCATTTAGATGTCAAAGTTTAAAATGAAGAGAAGTCCGAACTAAAGACAGGGAAACAGGTTAGGATCTGGAACCTTCTATGAAGTAATGAATGGCCTATGAAGTTATAATTTCTTGGCTTCTTTTTCCTTGGTTTTAACTTTTTCTCCTTCCTACAGATGACTGATATGTGAATACTTAGCATTCTGATCACATTTGCAAACTCCTGTCATAAAGGTAGGATATTGAGAGTTTTCCCTTCATGGTTCTTTTCTTTTAAAACTGCTTCAGAGACCAAATGATTGCTCAAGAAATTGAAATAAATGAGAAAAGTCTTTGTATTTTCATGTGAAAATTCAAGGAGTGGGGCTGAGTTGACATGGAAGGAACAAGAATCAAAGTCATTATGGAGAGGTGGTCCAAGGCTGAGTTAATTTACTGGCAGTATGTGCAGAGCCTGAGGTGACCATAAGAACCTGACACCCAGGAATTCACAGCAACCTAGAGAAAGATGCCAGACTTTCCACAAATCATGGGAAGGGGGGTTGAGCCTAATTTACCTGCTCCCAAAGGACAGTGTGACCCTAGCAGGCCCGTGGATTTCAGGCTTAGTAAACATTGCCAATGGCACTTTCAACCCGCAAGCCCTTTAAGCAATCACATCCTCTCTCTTGGCAGAGCAGTCTATACCTGGGACATATTCAATCATTTGTTGGATTGAATTTCCTTGTTGAGATCACATAAAATAATCTCATTACTGGATAAAGAACAGAATCATTTTGCTGACCCCCAGGCAAGGACTGAGTCTACCCTGAACACTGCTAAGCCCACTGTGACTAGTAGAGTACCTTGAACTCTGGGAAGTGCTTAGTAAATGTTTATTGATGATTAATCCAAAAGGTTCCAGAAGCTTTACAGGAGGTTATAAACAGACTGAAAAAAAATCCATAAATCCCTCAAGACAGGGCTAGACTTACAAGAGTTTTCAAGCTGTTTTCTCTGAAGCAGTTTTAAAAGAAAAGAACCATGAAGGGAAAACTCTCAATATCCTACCTTTATGACAGGAGTTTGCAAATGTGATCAGAATGCCAAGTATTCACATAAAGGGCTTTGGCTCCTTTGGCTTAACTTTCTCATCTCTTCACTTTTATTGTGAGTAATTTCAAACAGAAAGATGAATGAATAGTAAAATGAGGGCTAATATATCTATTATCTAAATTCAATAATAATTATTTTTTCTCTCCTCCCTCCAACTTTCTCTTCCCCTCTCTCTCTCAATTTGAAAGGAAACCCCAGAAAGTAAATTTCTTACATGTCTTTCTCCCAAATAATTCAATATGCATCTCCTAAGAATAAACATTTCAAGCACCTCTAGAGCTATTTCTTCAGACCCAAATACAAGTTTTCATAGTGCTTTAGTTTATTATGTCTAGAGCAGTCTCCTATCATTCATTTCCTTATTACCTTGACCTTTTGAAGAACTCAGGCTTCTTATAGAATGACCCTCACTTCTGTATTTCTCTCATTGTTTCTTGCTTGTGTTTATTCACCTCGTCTTCTGTACTCTATATTTCCTATGAACTAGGATTTAGATCTAAAGACTTGATTAAGGTTAAACATGTTTGGCAAAAATACTCCATATATGATACTTTGTATTTTACATTGCATCAAAAGAAAAGACACCAATTATCGGGCGCCCCAGGCTGAACCCTCAGCCGTGAGGCCCCAATAAAAGACGCCGGCTAAATGCTACTGGTTCGAACCTCTTTTATTATATCTCTCTCTTTCTGGGATCAAGGCGTTGCACAAATGATAACAAACACAGTGCAGAGGTCGTCTTTCCAAATAGTGCTTTTCCTACAAACTTTCAATAACCCCTCTCTC